>CAUYON010138083.1:0-19335 GCA_963573935.1 Arctocebus calabarensis | reverse complement strand
TTTCTGGGCATAAAGTTTCTGGTAGTATTCAAAGATAATCTCTTGTATTTCTGTAACATCAGTCGTTATTTCCCCTTTATCATTTCTGATTGAAGTTACTAGAGATTTTACCTTTTTATTTCTAGTTAGTCTGGCCAAAGGCTCATCTATTTTATTTATTTTTTCAAAAAACCAACTCCTTGTTTCATTAATTTTCTGAATGATTCTTTTGTTTTCAATTTCATTGATCTCAGCTTTAATTTTGGATATTTCTTTTCTTCTGCTGGGTTTAGGCTTAGATTGTTCTTCTTTTTCCAATTCCATCAGATGGTTTGAGAGTTTGCTGATATGCTCTCTTTCAGTTTTTCGAATGTAGGCTTCTAGAGCAATAAATTTTCCTCTCAGGACTGCTTTTGCTGTATCCCATAGGTTTTGGTAATTTGTGTCTTCATCGTTGTTGAACTCAAGGAAGTTAATGATTTCCTTTTTTATTTCTTCCTGCATCTAAGTGTCATTCAGCATAAGATTGCTTAACTTCCATGCCTTTGTGTGAGGTTGAGCATTTTTGTTGGAGTTGAGTTCCACTGTTAGTGCCTTGTGGTCTGAAAAGATGCAAGGTAGAATTTCAATTCTTTTGATCCTGCTAAGGTTTGTTTTGTGTCCAAGGATATGGTCAATTTGGGGGAATGTTCCATGGGATGATGAGAAGAATTTGTATTCTATATCTTTGGGATGGAGCGTTCTATATACATCTACCAAGCACAGTTGCTCTAAAGTCTCATTTAAGTCTCTAATATCTTTATTTAATTTCTGTTTAGAAGATCTGTCCAGCATGGTATCCATGCATGGATTTTTCTGGTTCTAGAAGAAACATCAGAGATCATATAAAGCAATCCTCTTGTTTATTAGGAGGAGAATCCAGCAATGTTAATTGACTTAACCTGTGATCATAAAGTTGTCTGTTAGACTCCAAAGTTAGGGTGAGGCTTTGGCTTTTGACTTGAAGTGTGGTGTTTCTTTAATGTTGAACTGAGTCAGTCGCCACTACTGAATCCCTGCCTATTTTTATAATACACACTTTCCACTCAATGGAATGTTTATAGGCAATTCACTCTGGAGTTAGGAACAATTCTTTTTTCTTGGTATATCAAACATTTATGAAACTCTGTTTTTTTTAGGGTCAAATGTGCACCTTTTTGTGGTTTTCAGAGGATGAGCTCTTTACTAGTTTGAGCTTTATAAATAATATTACTCTATCGTCTGTAGTCTCTGAAGTAAATATTGTAGTGCATATCTTTGCTTTATATTTTAATTAATGTTCTTCCTACCCAATCAATTATGTATCAGTTTCTGTGCACACTAATCAAAATGAAATCATCATGTTTATTGAGGTTATATTACCATAATGTATATGAATGTGAAAGGGCAAGATGAAAGGGAACAAGTATTTATTGAAATACTTCTAAAATGGGCACTTTAAAATCATTCATTCATTCCAGAAATCTTTATAGGCCCTGTGCCAAGAATTGGGAATACCTCAGTGAGTAAGTCAATCATGGTTCCTCCTGCACTGAGGTTATAAGACCTTGTGTGGATGACAATTACTGAGTAAGCAAGAAAAATCAGTCTGATAAGAAATGAATGAGAAGCTCTGAGAGCTAAAGCAATATGATTATGTGTTTTCAGATGAGGAAACTGAGGCTCAATGAGACTGAGACACTTACTAATGCCAATAAGTGGTGAAGATAGCTTTAAATCTAGCTTTTTCTGAATGTAAAATCATCACTCCCAGCATGCCCACATTGTCATGACAGCACTGTCATAGGTACTAAGCATAGAAAGGATTTAATGCTATTGTCTACAGTATTATTGGAGAAATTGAAATATATACCTCAGAAGAAAAATGAAATATATATCTCAGAAGAAAAATGTCAATATAAACTAATATTCTGAGATAATAATTTGAGTTACAGTATCAATGAAGCTATGGACTGAGGTGATTGACAAAAAGTGTTGTAGGGAAAATATGGATAAATTGGTCCCTGAGGACATGCATCTATCTTAGATAGATGGAAAGAATGGAAACTAGATGAGAAAGCATTTTCCACATAGAAGGCCTCAGATTATGTCTGCCTAGTTAAATAATTTGAGTGAAGTGCTGGTTCTTTTAGAAGGATGGTGGGAGAGAAGATTGATAAACTTCATGAAATCTTTGATAGTAATGGTTAGAATTTGAATTTATTCTGTAGTTCAGATTTTTTAAAATGGTAAATGTTTTGTAATGAAAAACAGCCATACGCAATTGGAAAATAACTATATGGAACTGTGATTTAGTAAAACTCTGCTGACTCCTAGTATGTCAGGAGCAACCTGCTTACTCTATTGTTAGTGGTAATAAAGACAAAGCTTTTAAGCAGTAAATTCACAAATAGGTGTTTGGAAAAGTTGTAGTGTTGTGTTAATGATGATAAAGAGTGTGATAAGCAAGATTAACAAAATAAAGTAGAAGATCTTTCCATTGACTGGTTTCAGAATATTATAGGTGAAAATATGGGTGGCAAGATGGAACAGTTTCTAAAACACAAAAGATAAAGTAAAAACCTACTGCGAAGGAGTACTGATAATGTTTGGCAATTGACTATATGTCAAGGATGAGAGAGTCAACAATCTCTAACAAGGTAAGTCTAAGAAATAAAAAAATAATGGAAAACCCTTATAAGAGAAGAAGATGATAAATGAATACAACATGACTAAGGAACAGAGAAGTATCACTTTTGTAATCAATATCAAATGACTTAGTCTCAGACTCAAGACCTTTTGCAGAAACTGAATCTGAATCAACCAAATTCCACTACAACCACTGAAGAAGCTAACATAGTCCATATCAATGAATGATATTTATTTGGCTTTTTGTAAAAGAAAATATCGCCCTCTCTAAAGAAGATAATCCTCAATTTTCACCTTAAATATATTCATAAATTAAGTTCCACATATTATTAATCTATTATTAAAATTTACCAAACACATTTTTAAAAAGTCTCCAAAAAAAAGCATGTTTCAACTTCCAAAGTTTTTGGACATATAAAATAATTGTACATGAAATACTTAAAATATGAAAAAAATTAGATAAATAAACAATCCAAGAAAATCTATCAAAATTTACCAAGAAGGTTTCAAAAGACTTACCGAAAGTTTATGGATCATAGAGTTGTTAAAGTGTAAAATGATGAATGACCTTGTTTAGATATGGCCTAAGAAGGTATTAGTGATTAAAAATTATCAGGAATACATAAAATAAAGACCAGGACTTGAAAAATATAAAAGAGACTAAAAATCATGAAACTATTTTGAAAAAGTCTACAATACTTTAAATCAGATTTTAGTATGAAGCATTAATAATTGAAGAGTTAATGGTTGAAAAGTATGACACTCATCACGTGAAATAAAAAGAAACCATACCTATAAAACATAGTCAAATGTCAGAAAACTCAAAATAAAGAGACTAATAAACAGTGCTATAGAAAATTTCATGGTTAGCAGACTTTTCAACAACAGAAACCAGAAGAATGGGACAGCTTTATGGTTCAAAGAGAAGTCATCAACCTAGAATTTTGAAACCTGCAAATCTGTCAAGAACAAGTTATGTATAGTATTTTTTAAGTTTAGAACACAAATCTAAAGTAAAAGACCACAGACATCAGCTGCCAGATTGTCTCAGAAAAAAGGACACATCTTAGAAGACAAAAGAAAAAAAAACAAACATACAACAAAGCTAACAAACAAAACCAAATATAAATTGGATGTAATTCCAAAGGGAAAGTGCCAGAACTTACTAGAGATCCCACAGGAAGAAATTTCAGAGATCAAGGAGTAAGAGATCAGCAGAAATCAACCCTGGAGGGGCTGGTGGGTCCCAGGTATCTTCATGACTCTAGAGTTTAAACATTCTGTGCAAGCTGCCTTCCAGAGAGATGAAGAGAGGACCATAGTGCTATCTCTCAACCTTCTAGACACTTTTCCTCTCCTACATCTCCTTTGCCTGCTGATGCTGATAGAGATGATGTTTTGGGGCTGTCACAGGTGGCTGCTTCCCTTTTATTGGTTTACTTACCATTCGGAGGTTTCCACAGAGTAGGTTCTAACCTTTCCTCTTAAAGACCTGAGACTAAGGAGGTGCTTAGATTATGAACTCCCTGCTTACCAGCTCTCCCTGGTGTTGCTTGCCTAGCTACTTCATCAGGGCAGGGCATACCACAAAGCAGAGGGGTATCAAATCTATTTGAACACCCAATAGGCATCTAGGGACCAGAACACATCTCCCTGGCATGGTCAGTGATTGACTTTGGGGGACCCAGGGAAAGGCTACAGGACAGCTCCTGTCCCCCCAGGAATTGATTGTGTTGGTTGGCAGCATGGAAGGGATATTTGGGGACTCATCTTGGGAGGTGAGGGAGCCCATATGGGCAGATAAAAAGATAATGGAGTATGGGTGCTATCTACAACACATTCCTGGAGCTCCCCTACCTCCATAGGAAGGCTGTGCTCTTGGCCAAGGATAGGATCCTGAACAGGGAACCTCTGATCCCACAGCACCATTGCTAAGGAGCTTGGCTACTTTAAATTCTTGCCTACTAGCAGATGCTGAAAGAAGACCATGGAGCAGGAGAGGGGGAAGAAGAGCCACAAATGACAGCCAGAGTGTGAATCTCTGATAACCCCTCCCAGAGGAACTGGGACTTTCTTGCTTAGTGGGGCCACTTCAGCCCCTTCTTTGTCAGCTTTCTCCAGAAGCCTGGGAGCAGACCTTTGACCCCCCCACTCTGAGACAGCTACTTTACCAATTTTTGTGGAGGCAGAAGGCAGCATCATTCAACCTAGCCCTACCTATCCTCACTCCCCCATCTGCCTCTGCTGTGATAAAGAATAAAACTTTCTGTGAGAGCTCTAGGACTTTACTCAATGCTGGGGGCATCTGAGTGCTTTTCCTAAGGGAAGAGAGCCAGTTGCTGGTCCCCCAAACAACACTGCAGTTGGTTCTTTCTGGCAAGTGCCACCTACCGGCAAGGAGGTCTGACCCAGTCCCATAGGATGTGGTTGATATAAGCATCAACATATTATCTCAGAGATTAAGCTGAGCATCCCAATATGATTCATGTCATTAAAGAAGACCACAAAGCTGGGGAAAAAGAAAGGATTTCAAAGACCTCCATCCTTCCTTAGCAACAAGAGTCAAAGAATATACCCAAATACATAGCTCAAAAACACTTCATCCTACAAAGAACTAAAACTGAGAAAACCACTACATTAAGGATATCTATAAACAGGGCATCCATCCAAAACCTAGACCCTCATCAAAGCACCCACAAGCAAAGCCAAATGTTCTTATTCCATACATGCTACAGACACACCATTATGAGTGAGAAGAGGAAGTGCCTCCTAAACAAAAGAAAATTGCAAAACAAGAAGCAACAGCTGCTCCAGATGAGAAGGAATCAGCATGAAAACTCCAGAAGTCTAAAAAAATCAGAGCAAAAATATACCCCCCCAAAAGGAGCACACCACTTCTCTAGCAATGGATCCCACCCAAAATGAGCATTTTGAAATGACAGATAAAGAAATCTCGATATGGATTTTAAGGAAGTTCAATGAAATTAATAGAAAATGGAAAACCAACTCAAAGAAACAAACAAAAAATGAACAATTTAGTAAATGAATGAAAAATTTACTAGAGAGTTAGACATTAAAAAATTAGAACTTCTGGAAGTGAATCTTTTTTAGGAAATATGAAACACAATGGAAAGTATTAACAATGGACTAGGCCAGATGGAAGAAGGAATTTTAGAGCTTGAACATAACTCTTCAGTCAGTTAAAAATAAAGAGCAATGAAAGCATACAAGAAAAATGGAATTATCTATTTTGTTTATCTTTTCAAAAAAAGCAATCCTCTTGCCTCAGCCTCCTGAGTAACTGGGACTACAGGCATCTACCACAATGCCCAGCTATATTTTTTAGAGACAAGGTCTTGCTCTGGCTCAGACTGGTCTCACACCTGTGAACTCAGGCAATCTACTGGCCTTGGACTCCCAAGTGCTAGGATTACTGGCGTCAGCCACTGTGCCCAGCCTATTGCCAGGAACTTCAATACCAAATTGAAAGAGCTGAACAGATCATCCAAGAAGAAAATAAATAAACATTGGACTTTAATGGAATGCTAGAAAAAAATGTGCCTAATAAATACTTACAGAACATTCTACCCCCAAATTTCTCAATGTACATTCTTCTCATCAGAACATGGAACATTCTCCAAGATTTCTTCATATCTTAGGTCACAAAGTATGTCTCAAAAAATTAAAAAAAAAAAAAAAGAAATCATACCATGTGCATTCTCAGACCACAGGAGAATAAAACTAGAAATTAATTCCAAGAGAAAAACCCAAATCTACAAAATAATGGAAATTGGCTGAAAATAAGATGGAAATCAAAAGATTTCTTGAATTGAACAATAAAGATGACATAAACTACCAAAATTTATGGAATTCGACAAAAGTAGTAAAGAAGTGAAAAATCATAGCCTTAACTGCCCATGTCAAAAAGTCAGAAAGATCACAACTTAACAATCTAAAGACACATTCAAGGAACTATAAATAGAAGAGCAAACCAAACCCCAAGCCAGCAGAAGAAAAGAAATAAGTAAGGTCATAGCAGAAATAGATGAAATCAAAAATAAGAAAATAATATAGAAGATCAATTTAATGAAAGTTGGTTTTTTGAAAAGATAAACAAAATTGATAAACCCAACAAGGGATAGAAGAGAAAGGAAACAAATAGGCTCAATCAGAAATGAAAAAGGAGATATTACAACTGATTCCACATTATGCAAAAAAAAACTATAAATATGAAAATATTTACACACATAAACTAGAATATGTAGAAAAATTACTGGAAACACCCAACCTCCCAAGACTCAGTCAAGAACAAATAGAACACCTGAATAGACTAATGAAAAGCAGAGAGATCTAAGTTGCTATAAAAAATCTTCCAATAAGTAAAGCTCTGGGCCAGATAAATTTATAGCTAACTTCTACCAGATGTATAAAGAAAAGTTGATACCTATAATTCAGAAATTATTCTATGACATTGAGAAGGAGAGTATCCCCTCCAACTCATTTTACAAAGCCAGTATCACCTTGATACGAAAGCCAGGAAAGGACACAACAAAAAGGAGAACTACAGATCAATATCCCTAATGAATATAGATGCCAAAATCCTCAATAAAATAATAGCAAACTGAATTCCACAGCACATCCAAAAAAATTATTCACCATGACCAAGTGGGCTTCATCCTGGGAAAGCAAGGATGGTTCAATATATGTAAATCAATAAATTACCTCATTAAGAAAAGTAAAAATAAAGACTATATGATCATCCCAATAAAATCAGAAAAATTATTTGACACAATCTTGCACTCTTTCATGATGAAATTTTTCAATAAACTAGGCATAGAAGGAACATATTTCAAAATTATGAAAGCCATATATGACAAACCCACAGCCAACATCATACTGAATGGGGAAAAGTTGAAAGCATTTCCCCTAAGAAGTAGAACAGGAAAAGGCTGCCCACTATCACCATCTATATTCAACATAATGCTGGAAGTCCTACTCAGAGCAATATGACAAGAAAAGAAATAAAGGGTGTAACAGAATTAGGAAAATGGAGGTCCAACTATCAATTTTTGCTGATGATTAAATTTTGTATCTAGATAACCTCAAAGATTCAATCAAGAGATCTCCAGAACTAATGAGTGAATTTGGCAGTATCTCAGGTCGCAAAATTAACGTACACAAATCAGCAGCATTTCTATACATCTTCACAATCAAGCCGAATACCAAATCAATGACTCAATACCATTCATCATAGGTATAAAGAAAATAAAATACCTATGAATATACATAACCAAGGAGGTGGAAAATCTCCATAGAACAATAAAGAACTATAAAACACTGAGGAATGAAATCACAAATGATGCAAACAAATGTAAATGCATATCATGCATGTGGGTTGGTAGAATTAACATGGTTAAAATGTTAATACTACCCAAAGTGATTTACAGTCTCAATGCAACCTCCATGAAAATACCAGTATACATTTTACAGATCTAGAAAAAATTAATCCTATGCTTCATTTAGAATCAGGAAAGAGCCTGAATAGTCAGTGAAATCTTAAGCAAAGGTAAAAATCTGGAGGTATCACATTCCCAGGCTTTGAACCACATTGTAAGTCTATAGTAACCAGAACAGCATGGTATTAGCAGAAAAATAGAAACATAGATCAAAAACAGAACAGAGAACCTAGATGTAAAATAATCTATATATAGCCAACTGCTCTTTGACAAAGCAGACAACAATATGCTAGGGAAAAGAAGTTCTGTTTGGTAAGTGGTGCCGAGAAAATTGGATAACTGCTTGTAGGAGGATGGAACAGGATCAGATCTCTCACCACTCACAAAAATTAATTCAAGATGAGTAAAAAACTTAAATGTAAGACATGAAACCATAACAATTCTAGAAGAATTTAGGCAATTTATGACTAAGACACCAAAGACAGTTATAGCAACAACAAAAATAAATATTCTAGACTTGATTAAATTAATAGGCTTCTGCATAGTTAAGGAAAGAATCAACTGAGCAAATAGAGAACTTACAGAATTGGAGAAAATATTCACAAAATATACTGATAAGGGGTTAATGTCAAGATTCGGCAAATAACTCAAACAAATCCACAAGAAAAAACAAACAAACAAAAAAAAAACATTAAAATGTGGGCAGAAGACATGAACAGAAGCTTTACAAAAGAAGATGAACAAATGGCCAATAAACATTTGAAAAAATATTCAACATCTCTTAACAGTCAAGGAAATGCCAATCAAACCCTGATGAGTTACCACCTTACTCCCGTTAGAATGGCTTCTATGAAAAAGTCCAAAAAGAATAAATGTTGACATGAACACAGAGAGAAAGGAATGCTTATACACTGTGGAACTATAAATTAGCATAACCTCTATTGAAAACAGTATGGAGACTCCTTAAAGAACTAAAAGTAGACCTACCATTTCATCCAGGAATACCTCTACTTAGTAAGTACTCAAAGGAAAAGACATCATTTTATCCAAAAGACACCTGCACTAGAATTTTCATTGCAGCACAATTTACAATTACAAAGATGTGGAATCAACCCAAGTGCCCATTAATTTATGAGTGGATTAATATAGTATATATGTATATGTATGTATGGTGTATATATATATATATGACATATATAACATATATATCCATACTATATATATACCATATATACCATATATATCCATATCATATATATGTACCATATGTACATATACATATATATGTATATAACATATATATACATATATACATATACATATGTTATACATATATGATATATATATGTATGCAACATATATGTCATATATACATATATGTATATATGGTATACATATGTATACCATATATGTATAACATATGTATATGCTCATGTCAACATCTATTCTTTTTGGACTTTTTCATAGAAGCCATTCTAACTGGAGTAAGGTGGTAACTCATCATGGGTTTGATTGGCATTTCCTTGACTGTTAGAGATGTTGAATATTTTTTCAAATGTTTATTGGCCATTTGTCCATCTTCTTTTGTAAAGCTTCTGTTCATATCTTCTGCCCACATTTTAATGTTTTTTTTTTCGTTTTTTTTTCCCCCTTCGGATTTGTTTGAGTTATTTGAAGAATCTTGACATTAACCCCTTATCAGTATATTTTGTGAATATTTTCTCCAATTCTGTAAGTTCTCTATTTGCTCAGTTGATTCTTTCCTTAACTATGCAGAAGCCATAACATATACGTGGTATACATATGACATATATGTATACCATATATATACCATATATACTATATGCCATATATATACCACATATATATCATATGTATGACATATGTATATACATACCATATATATGTACCATATGTACATATACATATATAATATATACATATACATATATACCTTATTTTATTAATATATAATATATATATGTTAGCCATTCATCTTTCTTCCTGAGAGAAGGTTCTATTCATGTCTCTTGCTCAGTGAGAGATGGGATTGCTTGCTCTGCTTTGCTAATTAATTTGAGTTCTCTGTAGATTCTGGTGATCAATCTTTTTCAGATTCGGAACATGCAAATATCTTTTCCCATTCTGAACGTGGTCTATTTTCTTTAATTGTTGTATCCTCTGATGTGCAGAAGCTTTTCAGTTTAATTAAGTCCTGTTTGTTTATTTTTGTTGTTGGTTATCATCCCTAATCATCAGAGAAATGCAAATCAAAACAACCCTGAGAGATGACCTAACTCCAGTGAGATTAGCCCACATCCCATTTCCCAAAGTTGTGATGCTGGTGTGGATGTGGAGAGGAGGACACAGTGTAATACTGTTGGTGGAACTTAAACTAATACAGCCTCTTTGGAAAGAAGTATGGAGAATCCTCAAAGAACTCAAATTAGACCTCCCATTTGATCCCATAATCTCATTACTAGGCATCTACCCAGATGAAAAAGAATATTATTTTATTTTATTTATTTATTTTTTAATTAAATCATAGCTGCGTACATTGGTGCAATCAAGGGGTACAATATGCTGGCTTCATAGACAATCTGAAATGTTTTCATCAAACTGTTTAACATACCCTTCGTGGCATTTTCTTAGTTATTGTATGAAGACATTTGTATTCTGCATTTAGTAAGTTAGAAAATTATTTTATTATAAGGACATTTGCGCTAGATTTTATCAGAGCTAAATTTACAATTGTCAAGATGTGGAAACAACCTAAATGTCCATCATCCCAGGAATGAATTAACAGACTGTGGTATATGTGTACTACGGAATAGTACTCAGTTTTTAAAAAGATGGAGACTTTACATCTTTTGTATTAACCTGGATGCAATTGAAACATATTCTTCCTAGTAAAGAATCACAAGAATGGACAAGCAAGTATCCAATGTACTCAATATTAACATGAAGTCAGTAGACAATCTAATATATGTCTACATAAGAGAAAAACTCAATTCAAGTTGGGAGGAGGAGGAATGAGGGAAAGAGGAGGAGGAGGAAGGGAGAGGCCTGGGTGTGCTCCCACTGAATGGGCAGAATGTAGGGGTATAGGGTATACTTCTTGGGTGTGGGACACAACTACAATAGGGACTTTACCTAACAAATGTAAACATTGTAACCTAATTTTTTGTACCCTTACATTAACCTGGGGGGAAAAAAAGGATAAATGAATGTCATTTGCAACAATTTGAATGGAATTGGATACCATTCTTTTAGGTGAAGTATCTAAAGATTGGAAAACAAACACAACATATGCTCACTATTAAATTAGAGCTAACTGATAAGCACACATATCCACAGAGGGAAGTAAAATTCAGTGGAAATCAAGCAGAGGGGAGGAAGGGAAGAAAGGGGGAAAGAAGAGGCAAAAACCTACCTATCAGATACAATGAACACTATTTGGTTAACTTATAGTCATGACTCAAGTTTTACAAAAGTAACCTATGTAGCCAAAACTGTTTATACCCCACAGGTATATGGCACATTTCTTGGGTAAAGGATACAACTACAACTGAGACTTTAACCTTATGTAACCTAATCATATGTTCTCTCATAGTAATCTGAAATAAAAAAAAAAACACTTATGAACCTTAGAAAGCTTACAACTATAGACCTTCAATAAGGAAACTTCAGAGGACATATAACAAACAATTTTTTAAATGGAATTGGGTTGGGTTTGGATCAGACGTTAACCCCACACTTGTGGCAGCTTTTTTCAGGTCAAAAAATCTGTAACTCTCCTCCATTTAATTGGGTTCAATGTCCCTTTACTATTGTGTTGAATTGGGTGGGTTCTGAATTTTAGGCTCACAGAGTTTTGCAGAAAATAGAGATATTAAAAGACTGAGGGCTGGTCGATCAATGTGTACATGATAAACATGGAGGCCTGGATATATTTAAGAGCTTGTTTGTGGTCACACAGATTAATAATAGAATCAGTATGGTTATTTTTTTCTCCATAAAATTGTATTCCAAAAAAAATACTAATAAATAGCTTGTCATTCAATGTCCTCTATAATTCGACATCACTGATCTTATTCAGCTCTAGTAACTTCTAATCTCCTGTGTAAATTATCTGCTCTTCTTTGGCCTTGCTAAATATAATAATCTTTTTAAGAGCATAGGCTTTTCTCTGTTCTTTTGCCATTTGCACTGTCCATTTAATTTCCTCCAAAATTAACTGATCTTTTCATCTAGATTCAAAAATCACTTTCCTTATGAGGCAACAACTCCTTTTCACTTTAAATTTATTCTTTACTGATGACAACTCTTGCCTTTAACACAAAGTTTGTACACCCTCATTTATTCCACAAGTGATATTTATCTCCCAGACAAGGTAGATTATACATACAGGGTAGCTTAATTTGTTTTTTTCCCTGCTGGTTATGATGCTAGGCATATAATAGGAACTTAATCAATGAAAGAGTGTGCACATAAATGTCTCGGTTTAAAATGAATTCTTCAAAGAGTTATGCATTTGAGGTTGGTGGGACACACCATTTGTTACTAGCCTATAAGTCACCTTATGAGGTCTCATTAGTCTACCAATTTGTCACCATGCTTTGGAGGTTGTTTGGTTTACAAACCATTAAACTGTTTAGGAGAAGCATAACCTGTCTCCTACCACTTTAATAAATGTTTAATAAATGTTTCCTTTACTTAATGTATAAATGTTATAATTGTGCAGTGTATTTCAGGGGAAGGGTGAAGAAGTTTGTACTAATACAGGCACCTATAATTACCAGAGACTTCGTTATTTTTATTGATAGCTTACTTCTGAGGCCTAGAAATAATCTCACCAATTAGATTATCTATTTAAGGATATTGAACAATAGATGACCTTTGGAAAATGAAATATTACCTGTACTCCTTGTTTTTCTAATTAGAAAGACACAGAGAAATGCTGATTAAAGGACACATACCAGTTGACAGTCATATGAAGATAGAAAATTTGAAGCTTGTTTCTAAATTAGCATTGATGTAGGAATCTTTGCCCTTTTCCTCCAGCCCCATTTGTCTCCACTATCCAGGCATTTGATGAGTAAGTCCTTCCATTCAGAGAGAGTAGGATTTTTATTATGTAATGATCTTCACTTCTGTTAGTGAATCAAACCTAGGATTTTAACACATGACTAATTATTAGACATATGGTCTGCAATGTCAAATGCAGATTTAAAGTACTCACTGAGAATTTGAACAGCTTCACATTTAGCTGAAACAATCTGCCAAGTCTCTTATTAGATAGCTGGAGGCAGATTCAAAAGATTTTGGTGTGACCCTTTTAGTCTATTTTACTGTAACTGAATCATTTAATAAGATTTTATAAAACTCCGGGCTATAGTGCAGTGAAATGTTAAGCACATCTTACTCATTAGAAACAAATGAAAAACGCATCAGCCTGGAGACTCAGCCATTTATACTAAATATCTATATAAAATGCTACCATAGATGCTGGGTCTGGACTGTTCTAATCTGTGAGACAGCCTATTTAAAAGATTTTAAAAATATATAGTCTATTTCATACTACTAATATTTCCATGGCATAAACGAATAAAAAAAGCCAATGAAAAGAAATTCAAAAGAGTATTTTACTTTTTATCAGCTATTTAAGTATCCTACTTTATTTTTTAATTTGGAATTTTGTTGGTGCCATTCTCTAAGGAGACTTGAACATGAAACAGAATAGAATACTTCATAACCCTGTGTTTGATCTGTCAAAACTGAACCATTTGAGATTTAGTGTACAATAGCAGATGTTCAGAATAGACTGCCAATCACTTACCACACAACTCATTATGGATAAGTAAGTTCCAATTAGAATTAAAAAAAGAAAAACAACAGCAATAACACTGTAGTTTAGAGAATGAAATCAAATAAGTGAACCTATAAGAACATGGGTTCTTTTTACATCACTCTGAACTAAAATCTCTGTGAGGCAGGGACAACTATATCCCCAGGACCCAGAATACCAAGGAGTCTCATCATAGTGGCTTACTAAAAACTTATGGATTTTGCATGGAAGTTAGTTATACTATGAGAGTTTTACAGTACTTACTGGTTGGAATACACTCCAGGGCAAACAAAATTTTTTTTTTTTACCAGAACATTCTCATCAGACTTCAGTAATCAGGTACTTCATATTGTCCTTGCCTGGCAGGGACTGTGTTTTGTATCAGGAATGCAGCCATTCTTTTGTGTACCATCTACTCCCATCCTCAGCACAGCTCCACGTGGTTTGGAGGGAAGATATTCCTAACTTCATTAGGAGGCACGTTTGTTTGCTTATTTATGCCAACACTCATTCAATCGAAATAGAAAGATGATGTTAGTTATTGCTATCAAGACCTTGGGGGGAGATGATTTCCATGGCACAGAGGTTGCTTAGAGGAAGATTTAGCAGATATTGGGTAGGAGGATACATAATAGCTTAACAGAAGAAGTCAAGCTTCAGTGGGGTTGGGAAGATTCAAAAAGCAGATGACAAATACTAGGGTTTTTCAATAGAGGAAACACATATGGAAAAGCACAGAAGTGTGAACAATTTCAGCACTCTCAGCCCAAAGAATAGGAATAGTTTGATCTCAGTAGTCCGTAGTGTGAGTGGGTGCGTGGGTGGTGGTGGTGGGAGCTGGGGAGTGAGAAGTGGAGCAGATTGAGAAAGATGATGGACACCATTTACTTGTGTCCTGAGAGGAGGTTGAGGCTCACCTAGACAGGATGTGAAGCATGTAAAGACATTTAAGGGAGGTTGGCTTGGCTAGAGTAGCCTTTAGAAAATAATGTTTTATTCCTTTTTATTGCTAGACAAGTTTTGACTTGTTAAGATATTTTTCTCCTCTTTCTGTTTTTCCTTTGAGACAGGATGTTGCTCTGTTGCCCAGACTATTCCAGCCTGGGCAACAGAGCAAGATCCTGTCATCATAGCTCACAGCAACCACAAACTCATGGGTTCAAGAGATCCTCCTGTCTCAGCCTCCCGAGTAACTGAGAATATAGGTGTGCACCATTGCACCCTTCTAATTTTCCTTTTTTTCTCTTTCTTTCTCTTCCTTCCTCCTTCCTCCTCTTCTCTCTCTCAATGAGACTGAGACACTTACTGATGCCAGTGTATAGCATTGATGAACATTGATAAATGTTCTTTGAGGAATTATAAAGTATAATAAATTATTTTTTGCTTCACTTGACCTCTCCTCTCCTCTCTTCTCTTCTCTTCTTTTCTGTTCTCTCTTTCCTTTTTTCCTTCCTTCCTTTCTTCCTCCCTCCTTTCCTTTCCTCTTCCTCTTCTTCTCCCTCACCTTCTTCTCTCTCTCTCTCTCATTGCCTAGACTTATTGCAAACTCCTGGCCTAAAGTGATCCTCATTCTTTGGCGTCCCAAAGTGTTAGTATTACAGATGTAAGCCACTGTGCACAGCCTCACTAACGTTTCAAAGTAATATAAAAAACTTGAATTCCCTATCCTATCCTATCCCTACCTGTTTTTCTCTAATAATTTTGGATGATTTATAAAGTAATTTTAAATAAAGATATTTATTTTGACTTAATATACTACTATTACATTATACAGTTAATGTTTAATAATCTTTATAAAAATGTAATTATTAAATTATAAAATATATATTAGGCATTAAATTATAAAAATGTTAATTTTTCCACTTAACAAATAATATATGCAGTTTATTTTAGTAGAAAATACGTGGACAAATGAACTATCATAAGACTAATCTTGAAATGATCTTATTTTTGTGTTTAAAATAATGTATGATAAAACATTTTTTGAAATTAAGCTATATGCTGCAGCAACAAAAAATGGCTTTTGTCAATTTATATTTTAAATGATTAATTTTCATGCTAAAATCCTCAAGCACAGTGTAGATAACCTTTGTGTTCTATTTTTAAATAAAAATGGTGTTTTGCAAGCACTTCTGCCCAGTTTACACATTTTTACATGCAGATAATCATTACTTCTAATAAATGAAAAGTCAAGTTAAGTTTGATAATTGTATCATCCTCTCAGAACATTGTGTTTTATAGCTAGAGGCCTTTTGAAGAGCTACCCAAGTACTTGATACTGTAATTTATATATTTGATGTTGTTAATCTCGAAGAAAGTTTTACATTATTCTAAAATTACCTTTTCTCTTTATTCTAACTAATAAGAGTACACATTAAGGAATATGGCACAAAAATAAAAATCTATGGCAAAGCATATGAACTTTTCTCATCCAGAGTCCTGGCACATAATAGATGCAGAAAAACAAAATAGTTGAAGGAAGAAAGGAAACAAGCAAACTTGAAAAAAATGATAATAACAAACCATATCTCAAAGAGTGTTGTGAAGATCAAGTGAATAATCTAACTGGATCAAGTGAATAATCTAACTGGAATCAGGTCTGGCATGAAGGAGACTCTCAATAAATGTGTTCTCTTGTTATAGGGTGAATTATGTCTCCCCAAAAGTTGTATGCTGAAGTCACTACCCCCGTTATGTTAGAATGTAACTTTTCTTGGACATAGGGTATTTGCAGAGGTAGTCAAATTAAAATGTTGTTAGGGTGGGCTCTCATTCAAGTGACTGGTGGTATTCTAGTACTAGGGAAATTCAGAGACAGACATGCACACAGGGAGAACACCATGAGGACATGAAGGCAGAGATCAGAGTGATGTTTCTATATACCCAGAAACATCAACAATGACCAGAGAACCACTAGACCCAGCCAAGAGGCATGGAGCAGATTTTTCCTTTCAGCCCTCAGAAGGAACCAGCAGTGCTGACACCAGTATCAGACTTGTAGTTTCCAAAAGTGTTAAACAATATTCTTGTGTAGTTTAAGCCACTGTCTTTGGGGTGGTTGGCTAATGGCAGCCTCAGCAAACTAACATAGCTCCCATCCCTAGTCTGTTTATCTCCACAGCCCCCTTTTAAACTGTTGCAAACACTACAAAGGAAGAACTAAAACTGGAGCCCAGAAACCGAAGGAAATCTAGAAATAAGTACATGTTGAGATACCTTTCAGAGGCATTGCATGTACCTTGAACCATGAATAAAAAATCTCTTTGTATTATATTTATATAAAGCTTGTGTTATGTGTAGCTGTAAGTTACAGCAGCATTTCATTTTTTTCAAAATCCCTCAATAGAAATTTAATTTCGCTCAGTATCAAATTAGATTTTGTCATTGAATTTTTGAACCACAGAAACCTTTTATATACTCTAAAGATTTTTGATCATAGAAGTGCAATTTCAAGATGAATCAAATGCTTTGATTCTGAGAAAGCATTATGCCAGCTGTCTCCATGGAGTAGGCAGAGGAGGTAAGGTGGATATTTACATTTTGTAATACAAAACCTGCCTGTTCTCTGCTGTTGCACAAAACCCTCTCATGCTCCAGGAAGCTTTGTGGCTTTTTGACACTAGCCATTTTTCAAATCCTCACCAAGAATCTTAGGGTGCCACACCCATCCTGTCCTTTACCTACCATGGATTCTTTGTGGGGGGTACTAGGCAATTTCTGCATTTTGTGCATTATGGAGGCTGGAGGCTGGGTGCAAAGTGGTTACAGTCAGCTGGGAGGTTCCTGTGTAACTGCTAGTAAGGAGCTACGCATCTTCTTCTTCCTGGAGGCCATTGCAAGTTCCGAGCTTTCTGGACACATCTTTGGCATTGCCCTTGCTACCATGAATTATATTTATAATGATCCATTTATGTGTTTGTCAACCCCACATGACTTTGGGTTCTATGGCAGCAGTGCCTGGGCCCTTGAATTCCTGGTGCCTGTAAGTAGTTTACTCCAGACCTGAAGAAGGCACTGCCTCCTCCTTGACACTGGTGGAGGGCAGCACTCCAGTGCTTCAACTTGCTGAGAAATCTGAGAGCCCAAGAGCCCACGTGTCCCAGACAGAAGGTCAAGGGAGCTGGAATACTGATACACCAACTTCCTTCATTGTGGAATTGCTTCTGCGTATTTCTGTCTTCGTGTGCCTGTATAGGCAGAGCTGGTTCTGCTGGCTGGAGAGAGAGAGAGCTTAGGCAATACCAGGGGGGTTCTGGGGCAGGTAGAAGTTGGGTAGTGGTGTTCATGTCCTATAGTAGCAAGGGTGAGGGACTTTAGGTGTGGCATTGAGTTCTCCTGCTATACACGTATCTACCTTACCTAGCTATTGAAATCCAGGACCCTTTAAAATCTTGCTTTCTACAAATTCTCTATGAAGCAGCAGTCTGATCTGATTCCGGCCCAGGTGCTTTCTGTGTCCTGATGGCCACAGCAGCAACGTCTGCAACAGGCAGGTGATCATCTGTGCCCTGCCTGTGTGGTTCTTGAGTTCCAAGCACCAGACACAAGGATGAGTTCATTTACTCACATAGTGTGCCAGGGCCAGGCTGAGCAAGACAGCTGGCTCCTGGCTTCTGAGAGCTTAGTATGAAGAGAAAGGCAGATACTTGACAGGTAATCTTCGTCATAAACATAATAATTATATGTGAATCGTGAACTACTTGTGAATAATAAATAAATGTAAAACAAGAATATGAAGGACAAAAAGATTAATTTAGAGAAGGAGAATTGGGGCGGCTGTTCTGAGATATGGTGAGAATTTTCCAGAAATCATTCACAGAGGCCAAAAGGTAGAAAGATATTGGTGCACTAGTGGAACTGAAAATGTTTCTGGCTTATTAATGGCACTTACATGACAGGAAAAAAAAAATCAAGTATGAAAACTGTCGAGAGTAACATAGATACCCCACTGGAGGTGGAGAAGACAGCTGTGCATTGACTCTTCTGCCCTCATTCTCACAACATGCGCACATACAAATATACACATGTTCATGTGCACGCATACACATGTACGCAAATGCACACCAATATGGCAGTGTTGTAATATGTTCCTAGATTTTTTTTCCTTTGAAGATATCCAGCACTGAGAAAGACATGAAATTGGATACTACACCAAGATTAATAGGAGCACCATTTTTAAGAATAGAGGAATCCATTGTCATAGCTTTCCAGGATAGATTTCTAAGGCCTCCATAGGGTTATTTTCTTTTTTTTTTTTTTATAATTTTATTGAATCATAATTCTGTACATTGGTGCAATCATAGGGCATGATTCATATACATTCAGAAATGTTTTCATCGTACTTTTACAGATAGCCTTCATGGCATTTTCTTGATCACTATATAA
>CAUYON010138079.1:0-22371 GCA_963573935.1 Arctocebus calabarensis | reverse complement strand
AAGAAAAGAAATAGCTGAAGATGTTAACATCTGTTCTTTTTGGACTTTGAGGTTTAGTATTCAAAGTACTCATCCTTGCTTGGTCCACAAAAGAAGAGATATGCAGCCAGCAGGACCCCAACCAGCCTCCAGAACTGTGGGTTTTAGCATTACAAGTACATGTGACATAGCTGCTGTATTCAGAGTAACAATTATCTCATTAAATGACTTCTCAGACCTTGATTTAACCATGTTGAAAGATGTTTTGATAAAAACATCTGGTGTTGTTTTCAATTAGATATTATACTACTGAATATTGATTAAAAACAGACTTAAAATTTTAATAGCCCCTCCTTTAGAGGATGGCTAAATGCAAAAAATAAAAATGTCACTCATTTAAATTGTTTTTTTCCATCCTTTGTTGCTCTGTTTTAACTGGATTCCATTAATGACTGTTTAAAGCCTACACATTTTTGGATGCAGTAAATTGAGATGCATAAATAAGATTACCATACCAATACTGATGTTCTCACTCTTTTACTATTGATACCTCATTTTATTTTTATGCTTTAATTAAATTGAGTATATTTTATGTTTCAGTTTCCTTTAAAACAACTGCAGTGCATATAATTGACACTATTTCATCCCTGATAGAAAGTGCTGAGTTGAATTAAACACCAGTTTCATTTCCTTTTACATTGAATCTATGGAAAAACTAAGACAGAAATAATATGAACTGTATTTCTTTTCCAAGTTGCCCTGTTAGGTGAAAATAACTAACCACCTAGTAATTACTAATAAAGAAAGAAATGCAATCTTTATTGTAGTGGAACTCTTATCTATATAAAAATAGATAGTTAGGGGTATAAGCTAATTTTACTCAGTAATTTTTCCCAAGAGTTATGTAACAAATAATAAACCCGTTATTGCTATTCCATATTATGTCATATAAAGCATCAATCTTCAAACATATATCTTAGTATTTTTTTTTTTTCCTGTAGAGACAGTCTCACTTTATTGCCCTTGGTAGGGTGCCGTGGCGCCACACAACTCATAGCAACCTCCAACTCCTGGGCTTAAGTGATTCTTTTGCCTTAGCCTCTTGAGTAGCTGGGACTACAGGCACCTGCCACAATGCCTGGCTATTTTTTTGTTGCAGTTTGGCTGGGGCGAGGTTTGAACCCGCCACCCTCGGTACATGGGGCTGGCACCCTACCCACTGAGCCACAGGTGCTGCCCCTATCTTAGTATGTTTTTACCAAAGCTATCAGCTTTAGCCTAAGTATTTAAGGCGGGGAAATAATATTATGTCACGTTTCTACAGGGCAGGCCTTGGCACACTTTTTTTGTAAAGAGCAAGATAGTAACTTTTCAACATTATGAGACATACTGTATCTCAACTATATAATCTGCCCTTGCATTGTGAAAGCAGACTAGATAGTATGTAATCAAATGATTGTGTTCCAATAAGACTTTATTTGTAAAAACACCTGTTTTTGACCCATGGGCGTAGTTTGCAGACTCCTATTATCAAGGATAATGACCAAGTTCTAGCTGATGTTACAGCTAAGAAAAATCAATAGGTCAATTCATTAATTACGGTGCTGAATATACTTTTGTTACAATAGATATTTTTTGTTTGCCTTTGCAGTAGTTTATCTTAACTTAATCCCATATTGTATTTTAAATCAGGGACCTAGCCTCATCAACATTTCCACAAGTCTAAATTATATCATCAAATAATTATTCGGAGTAAATGTGCTATTTGCTCTTTGATGGTGGTTCAGACTTTAACTTCAACATGTCTATCTTATGTACAAATATTGCTAAAGTTCAGGCCAGACTTTGCAAGCTCTCAAGGTCATGATTGTATTTTAGACTTTGTTCCAGTTGGGAAGAGGGTCAAGAGCAGAGAAAAATCCTTGCAGTATTTCTTTAATGGGATTTGGAAACTGGAGACTAGGATTTGCTGATAAAAAGCAGCAAAGCTATTTCTCCTTGTCTTTTGAGCATGATGGTGTTTTATCTCCTCGCATGTGAACGTGCCTGAGAAATGTGATGTTTGCCTGGCCCATGGTCATGTGAAGTTCCCACAATGCCTTTGCCACCACCGCTTACTGCGGGCTCAGCATTCTTATTCAAGAGCAGTTACTGAGGCAGAACGGCTGTCTCCTGGCCTGGAGTTGCTGACAGAAATGTTACTTACAAAGGGGCTATTGCCTTGATGAAAAGCCAGAGTCTGAAGATGCTAATTTTCAGGGCAGTGTACATCTGCCTTGCCAAACAACTATGTGAATGGGCTAAGGCGGCCCACACAAAAGCAGAAGCAAAAGTCTGGGGAAAGGAGTGGCTAATTTAGAATAGCAGAATCTGGAAAGTAGGTGAAATTGGTGTTGAAATCTGAAATAAGGCTGTAATAACGGTAGATTGATAGTGGGGGTTGAACTATTGGGGCGCACATTTTTTTGGAGCGGAGAGAACAGCTAGAGGCAAAGTGCCAGTCAGAGAATACAGGGTCACCTAATACGTATTTGAGGGCCCATCAGACCTAGATGTCTTGACTGGGCTGTGCCAACGGGGGAGTGGGTGTGTTGACAGCCTGCTTGTGAGAGGCGGCTCTACAAAGGCTTGCAGTCCCTCTGAGACACGTTTCAGCGTCTTCCTTATCCACAACTCTCCTCCTCCAACCCTTGCAGCGTGCACCTACGACCTTTCCATCTTGACCTGGCTAATTAGACCATGGGTGGATGCTGGAACTAAAAGCACAAGTCCATTTTTTTGGCTACAGAACCAACAGAGCTCTCTGCGCCTTTACCGAGCGCTAACTACCTCTCATATCGCGTTAGGGCCTGTGGCTACAGTGACATACAAGACAAAAAGTCCTACTTTCCTGGAGTTTACAGTGAAGTGGGGGAAACTCACCGGTAAGCAAGAAAATTGAGCGGTAACAAAGGCAATGAATGAAATAGGGTCATCTGAGAAGGTATAACTGGGAGAAACAGGTACATCAAATAGGGGCTGGGGAAGGCTCCTACTCCCTTTATGGGGAAGGTGACAGAACCTAGCGGGCCTGGGAGTCGGGGTAAACCGACTAGTGTGCGCATGCGTGGGGGCGTGGCCAAAGGTGGGCGGAGCTACGTGGTCCCTGAGATGCCCAGGGAACCAGAGCGCTGCTGGCTGATTTCTGGTTGCTCTGTGTCCCAGAGCTATTTTCCTCTGCCTTCTTTCAAGGCACACACACACTTCTGTCTACATCTCTGGACACACACACACCCCCCTTCCCGATCTACGTTGAGTGGGTCTTGCATTTTTGCATGCCAAACATGCTTAAAAACAGGGATAAATTGAGAAAGATTCTGAACGACAGGCTGTGGTTTCAGACTTGGTTCTGTCTCCGAAGGGGCGTTGGAGCAGGGTAGAGTAGCCTTCATGCTCTGGCGTCAGGGAAAACACATTCCTTTTTCAAGGATGGAAAGCTACTGATTGTACTGAAGCTTACATTCCTCTGCCAACTGCTGGAACAAGAAAAACAACCACCACCCTGACTGCCAGCAATCTGGCCAGACACCACCTGTTCTCAGCGCCTGTGTGGTATGTTTAGCGCAGCTAGGCAGCTCCAACAGCACCTGGAATGCAAAAACATCCTGCATTTCTCCAAACACCGCAGCAGGGCTGTTTAAACAGCATGGCATTCAGGAAATAGCCATTCTCTCCACACCTCCTGTGTTCAGTGGGGGTGGATTATTGGCTGAGCGTTAGAGGGCAGCTCCGGGGAGTGCCAAGTTCTGCTGCGCGTGCGCTGCCCGTGGGCCAGGGGAGCTGAGTTTATCCTCCTGGTTGTTGGAGGGGAATTTGGGTTTGATTCTCTTCTGCTGTGTGGGGTCCTCTCTGCACCGCAAATGCACTGTCAGCATCAGCACCAGAAAAGGGGCGCCAATTTGTGAGAGGAAGGGGAAGAGACTGCTACTGTTGCGCGTATTTCCCACAGGGGGCTCTTTGGCCAATTATAAGGGGAAGAAAATAGATAGGAGCAGACAAGTCACATCTCTCTTCACTTGCTTTGGGAAATGCTGGTGGCCACCACCCAGTGTTTTCCTTCCTTTCATTTCCCCCTTTCTTTCCTATGTTGGGCAGCAAAGCTGACCTAGGGCGATGGTATCAGTTTGGGTGGATGATATTCTCATCAAGGATTCTCACCGGTAGTCAGTAACTACGTGAAATTGTCAAACTATGCTTCATTTTACAACTATCTGTTGTAACCCTCTGCTGTACCCCGATGTGCATACCTTTCGTGGTTTCAAAATTTTTGAAAAGTCAAATCTGTCATTCAATTGATTTTTGTAGATCTGGATTAAGAAGCAGGTCAACCAAGCTCCTTCCTGAGGAGGTAAGTATAAGGGGAGCCAGAATAAATCAGAAATATGGTACTTTCCCACCTGCTATTATTTTCAAAAGCATCCAAATGTGTATGTTTCTGGTCCTAATGAAGGAGAGGCCCTCCTGTGGAAACAAAAACAAAAGCAAAACATTCTTTGATGGTGGTGGCCAATTTTGCCTGTATGTTTTGTTGACACCAGATGCATGTAATTCATTTGGCCCCGACCAACCCTGGCAAGCCAGCTGATGGGTGGCCTGAAGTTGGCAGTTGCCGTCAGCTGAAATTCTGAAACCCAGCAATGCCTCACTTAGTCTCACTTACTGAGAACAAATGATTTATTTTCTCATATAAACTTTAAGCCCTTAATATCTCCTGGAATGCATCTGGTTTGGAAAAAATCTCACGTGCCCTCAATAAGAACAGAAAAGAGAAAAATGTTTTGTTAACAAGAAAGACAAAACAAAACATGATAAAAGCACTCTGAAAAAAGCCACGTAAGCCACTTCTATCTGCAGTGACTCTGGGGGACTTGGTGTGAGTGAATAGTGCTTTGTGGTTAGGAATAATGGAAAAATCAGTGACATGAAAGACGACTGCAAATAAGATAAAATGTTGTATTAATGATAGGTGTTCGTGATTGTCTCTTGTTCTGAACATAGTGAAAGAGGTATGTAATTTTGTCCACAGAAGTCAGTAGATTTTTCCTTACTCCCACTAAAGATGTTGAATGAATATCTAAAGAATTGGCACAAACCATTAGCAAGGCCAGAGAACCTATGTGCCTCAGACTGGTCTGCTTTGGTGGCATCTGAACTATATTACACAAGGGCAGGGCCTCTCTGGCTGAAGTGAGAGCCACAGACCATGGGATCTTTTCCTGACTTTGGTAGTTAGGTCTGAGTGTCTTTGGGGGATACTGTTTGAAAACTGCTACTCTACCAAGTGTCATCGGATGACTCCTAATCTCCCTTCTTTCTTCATATTCGCCAGCTCACCCTCAATCCATTCCTATCTTTTCTACCACCTCTAGGCTGGTGGTTTCCAAAGCCAGTGCTCAGAGTAGTGTGGTCCCTGATGAAGTTCAAAATCCACCAGATGAGTGATGCAAGAAAACATAAGCACAACTCAGGTGAGTTTTTGCAAAGCTGATGTATTATATGCAAGCCTTTTTTTCTCATTATGAAATAACATCTACTGTGCTTTTTGGTTTTGAAAACTTCTTTCTTTTATAGACCCAGCATGGTGGATTACACCTGTAATCTCAACTACTCCAAGAGTCTGAGGTGGAAGGATCATTTAAGGCCAAGGCAATAGAGTCAGACTCAGTCTCAAAAAAGGAAAAAAAAAAAAAAGGATTCCACAAAGATATGAATTGTGGGTTGGGCGTAGTGGCTCATGCCTGTAATCCTAGCATTCTGGAAGGTCGAGGCAAGTGGATCACCTGAGCTCAGGAGCTTGAGACCAGCCTGAGCTGGAGCAAGACTTCATCTTTAAAAATAGCCAGGAGTTGTTACAGGTGCCTATGAGACCCTGTCTCTAAAAAAGATTAAAAATTTCTGGGTGGCACCCGTGGCTCAGTGGGTAGGGTGCCAGCCCCATATACCCACGGTGGTGGGTTCAAACCCGGCTCTGGCCAAACTGCAACAAAAAAAATAGCCAGGCATGTGGCAGGCACCTGTGGTCCCAGCTACTCGGGGGGCTGAGGCAAAAGAATCGCCTAAGCCCAGAAGTTGGAGGTTGCTGTGAGCTGTGTGATGCCACAGCCCTCTACCTAGGGCAATAAAGTGAGACTCTGTCTCTACAAAAAAAAAAAATAAATAAATAAATAAAATAACAAAATTCTTTATTTTATGAAATGATGGGAATAGCAGATTTAAAAAGGAATTTTTCTTTTAGGCAAAATACAGAATTAGTCCTGTGTTGGTTCCCATGATTTTTCTTTTTTTCTTGTAGAGAGAGAGTCTCACTTTATCACCCTTGGTAGAGTGCCATAGCATCATAGCTCACAGCAACCTCCAACTCCTGGGCTTAGCCTCAGGCCTCCTGAGTAGCTGGGACTATAGGCGCCCACCACAATGCCCAGCTATTTTTCTGTTTTGCAGTTCAGCTGAGGCCGGGTTTGAACCTGCCACCTTCGATATACGGGGCCGGCACCCTACCCACTGAGCCACAGGCGCAGCCCTCCTTCCCTTCCTTCTATTTGTACTTAGGTGAAATGCTTTTAGTTTCTGGAGGTGGGGAGCAGGAAGTACCACATTGGGAGTATCCTCTCTGCACCTGTCTCTTTAGACATACTCAACGCATATTAAGTGCTATCATTGAACTGGTCCTATATGCGTGGAAGGAGGATTGAGATGCTTTAATTGGGAGACTCAGATGCACATTTAGAGGCTGAGAAGGAGAAGGTAGAGGAAAGGAAGCATTTTTTCTGGGGTGATGGGTGAGGAGTAGAAAGATAATATTTCAAGATACAGCAGGTGGAAAAACGGACAAGAGCAAGTGAGAGTGGAAGTGGAAATACCACATATCAAAAGGGAAAACATATAGCATTTACCTGATTTAGGATTGAAGGGCCGACAGATAATGAGCGATACACATTTAAAGAGAAGAGAGAGGTTAGAGGATTTATTCCCAGACAGGTTTTTGCAGGGGCCAGGGGGGTCTTCTGATGGTTACATTCGATACTTTCAGTGGGGGTCGACTGCTCTGACACTCTAGAGATAAACTATTTCTATTAGTAGGAGAAATTGGAGGCACAAAACAGATACACCTGAAGTAGACAGAATGGGAGCATTCAGTATTACCTTTATCTATAAAAGTTCCATAAAAGAAGCCAGAAAAGAAATCTAGTGACTATGGGGGCCCTGAGCAGTTCTAAGATTCATTTCGAGAAGAGGAATTTCCATTAGTAGAGATGTTCCTGAAAAGAGATGATCAAGAGGCCAGGATTGTTCTCAGGACCTGAGTCCAGGTTGAGAGTGCGGGAATTGACTCTGCTCTGACTCCAGGGAGAGAGAGAGATGATTAGAGCATTAGTTAGACAAGGCCAGGGCTGATGACAATGACAAAGCCTTGGCACATGCAAGGGGGTTTTCTTTTTTGTTGTACTGCTTTCGTGGCAATATTTCATACTTAAAAAAAAAAAAAGGATTTTCCCTTTAGCAGGAAAGTAGGAGAGAAAAAAGAAAGGATTTGAAATTGACTGATGTGCTCACTACGTAAAGCATGAGAAAACCTTTTTAGGGATACCTGTTTGTGTCGGGTGGTGCGTTTCTCCTCTCCAAGTCCTCTGGGCCTCAAGTGTGTCCACCTGCTGGTGTTGGTTCCCTGATCAGGCACCAGGGATGTGAGTCACAGGACTGACAAGGCATGAAAAACCTGGGGCAGCGCCTGTGGCTCAAAGGAGTAGGGCGCCGGCCCCATATGCCGGAGGTGGAGGGTTCGAACCCAGCCCTGGCCAAAAACTGCAAAAACAAACACAAAAACCAACAAAAAATCCTTATTCTGGGCCTTACTGAGTTTCCAGGGTTCCAGGTAGGTCATGTGGAATTTTGTCATTTCCATCCTCAGGACATTTCACTGGGCCCGATTCCTTTTATACACTGGATGGGCGTTTAACCTGAGCAGCTCCTGGACTAAATTGGAAAGTAGGCACCTGCGGGGCCGTCTGCCCTTCCTTGCTGTGACTCACTCCCTGCTCTTCATGGCTCGCTTCAATCAGGACATTTCATATTCTCCCAGAGCCTTGGGCTGAGGGCCTGCAGCTTTGAAGACATCTTTGCTAAGGGGGAGATGACGTCTCCTCCTCGCAGTGGTTGGAGGATTTTTATGAGGGCCATTTAGGGACTCCAATTTGATTGAATGCTAATAAGATAAATCTTTAGGCATGGAATTTTAGGTACCCTAGAGGCTACTGGGAAAGTGTTTTCTTTTTTGAGACAGAGCCTCAAGCTGTCACCCTGGATAGAGTGCTGTGACATCACAGCTCACAGCAACCTCCAATTTCTGGGCTCAAGCGAGTCTCCTGCCTCCGCCTCCCAAGTAGCTGGGACTACAGGCGCCCGCCACAATGCCCAGCCATTTTTTGGTTGCAGCCATCATTGTTGTTTGGCAGGTCCAGGCTGGATTCGAACCCACAGCTCAGGTGTACGTGGCTGGCGTCTTAGCCCATTGTGCCACAGGCACCAAGCCTGGGAAAGTGTTTTGGGTTAGGGACACTTTTAGGAATTCTATCTGTCCTTTGAATACTATCCTTCCTGCTTACGATTTCTGAGCTCACCAGACCCTGCTGTCTTAGTTGTTAGGGGTTCAGAAAAACTGATTCATTTTTTTTTGGTAGAGACAGAGTCTCACTTTGTTGCCCTGGGTAGAGTGCTGTGGCGTCACAGCTCACAGCAACCTCCTACTCCTGGGCTCAGGCGATTCTCTTACGTCAGCCTCCCGAGCAGCTGGGACTATAGGCGCCCACCACAACACCCAGCTATTTTTTTTGTTGCAGTTTGGCCGGGGCTGGGTTTGAACCTGCCACCCTCGGTATATGGGGCTGGCGCCCTGCCCACTGAGCCAGAGGCGCCTCTCTGAGAAACTGATTCTTGGACAGACTGTTCTCTTTCTTTGTTATCCAGTAATGATAAACCAACCACCACCCACAGGATTTAAAAGCATCCTTGTAGCCAAATGGGCTAGTAATGCTTAATGCTTTTAAGCATCAGAAGGTAAAAAAACAAAAAACAAAAAACAAGAACCATCAGCTATTGCTGTCTTTGGGGAAGCAGGATGGGGTTTGGTCTGTCTTGGGAAGAGATAATGACAGCTGGTGTGCGTGCTGGTCTCCCTTTGGTTCCGTTCACAGGCCAGAGAAAGTGTGTCCAGCCCAGGTTTGAGCACCCAGGTCATCAGAGATTTAGTTACATGGTGGCTGGGTTTAGGGATATGGGGAGATTTTTGAAGAATTTAGTTCTGCCAAAGATTTAAGAAGAGGAAGGTGCCTTCCTCTTAGTCAAACGCAGGCAATCAATCTGTCCTTTGCATGAAATAAGCCGGGACCTTAGAAGTGAAGATCAAATAATTTGGGATGGAAAATTGGCTGGAGAGCGTCCAGACTGACCTGCACGCAGACATTTCTCCTGCCTTGTCTGGTCACTTACTACAAATCATCCTGCAAGGATTAGGCCACAGCAACTTCCTTCATATGCCTCTGAAAGCTGGTGACTTCAGCATTATCTACAGTGAAATTCACAGGCAACAATCAATATGTATTTTCAGGCAAAGAACCATCATTCATTTCTGTTATCGGACAATCTCAGGTAGAAATCATAGCTTTTGTTTCCTGAATGTCCTGTATTTTCAACTGCTTTATTACTGTGGCTGAGAATGGGGCTTTGCTCCAACTGGTATTTAGCTGTCCAACTTTTCCGAACTGCAATTTGTGTTGGGGTCTCCGAGACAAGTGTGTTTTGAGGGGAAGGGAAAAGAAGGGGAGAAGAAGGAGGGAAAAATCCCTCTGCAGGGAAAGGCTGTTTTTTGTTAGCTTGAAGCCGCTTAATTTGTTATCCTTGACACTGAGTGCGATGCTGATTTAAGTTTTGCACTGGGGGGATTGACTTTACAATGAAAAGCCAGACCCCAGCCATTGTCTGACAAGGAATGGCACAATCGGAATTTCAGACCCAGAATGATGCAGAGGACGAACGTCTTCCAGAAGACAGACCATCTTGTCCTGGCTCTTTGAAGAATTAAGTATGTGCCACTAGCCAAGTCACTTTACCTCTACAGGCTTCAGTTTTTGCATCTGTAAGGATATGGACATAGAATAACGTGACTCGAGTTCCCTTCCCGCTCGCTCTCTGTAGGGGTTGTGTTTTACTATTTATTAACATTATAAATTCATAAAGTGAAGCTCGGGGCCTGTGGCTCAGTAGGCTAAGGCGTCAGCCACTTACACCTGAGCTGGCGGGTTCGAATCCAGCCTGGGCCCGCCAAACAGCAATGATGGCTGCAACCAAAAAATGGCCAGGCGTTGTGGTGAGTGCCTGTAGTTCCAGCTACTTGGGAGGTGGAGGCAAGAGACTCGCTTGAGCCCAGGAATTGGAGGTTGCTGTGAGTTGTGATGCCACAGTACTCTATCCAGGATGACGGCTTGAGGCTCTGTCTCAAAAAAAAAATAAAAAAATTCATAAAATGAGACAGGTGTCTAAAAACCATGAACACAAATAACTTTTTAATCTACTTATTAGGGGCTGTTGTCCAATCTTTATTTTCATAATCATCTATTAAGTTGGGAATATTATAATCTATTGTGATAGGAGGGTGGAGTCCTCCCTTAGAAATTAACCAGTTTCTGGAGCACTTTTCAGACAGCAGTGGTGATACCCACATTTGTATGGTTCTCTAATGGGCGCAGAAGGTTCCAGAGGCACCATCTCATTCGTTTCTTCCCCAATTTATAATTCTTAGTCTGCTGTAGTACAGCTGAGAAGGGAGGTGAAAACACTGCTTGCATCAAGCTAAAAGCTTTTTTTTTGTAAAAAATTATGTTTTGTCTAAATTAGTTTATGAATTCAACAGTGTCCACTGAGCCTTGATTATGTGTCACAGTAGGCTCAGGGTAGGCATGGCTCTGCTTTTGTGGAATTTAATTACGCCGAAGCATAATTAAACACATGATTGGATAAATTAGAAAGTGGTGATATTTCAGAAACTGGGCTGTCCGGGAGTGGCAATAGGGCAGAAGTTCTGTCACCTCCTCATTGCTGGACTGAATCCAGTGATCCCCAGACACCACGACCCAATCTTCCTCTATAGAATTATAAATTCTATTTGGGGATGTAAGTTAGCAGCCTCAGATCCATTTACAGAGGAAGCCCAGCACGTGAGGCCTCCCTGATTTTGATCTTTGAGATGTAAATAATGTTTATGCTGCTGTTCGGAGTCAAGGCTGTGCCCATAAGCAGCTTTTCCAGCAATTTCATAATCACGCAGCTCTAGTTAGTTGTGTAGAATGTAACCCCAGACATTTCCTAACTTGGCGGTACCACCTTTACTCCACGTTGTGCCAAAACCCATGACTTCTCTTTTAAGAGATGAATTAATTCTATAATTCAGCATGGCCAGGTCTTAAAAACAGGAGGTGTGGGCACAGTCACCTTACAGACAGATGCATTGTCTTCACACTGGGGATTGTTTGGATTCTCAGTGGCGGGCACATAGTCTAGCACACACCAGGCACGGATGACATGTTTCGGAAATGCATTGTTTTCCAGGGTTTTTCTTTTGTTCTTTTAAAAAATTTAGTTACTAAAGTAATTTATGTTTAAGGTAAAAATTTAAGAATTTAAAAATGGTACAAAAGTGAACGTCTGCTGGTATGGCTGTGTGTGCCTGTAGTCTCAGCTACAGGAGGCTGAGTTGGGAGGATTGCTTGAGGCCAGGAGTTCAAGACCAGCCTGGGCAATGTCGCAAGACCCTATCTCTAAAAAAAAGTGAATGTTTCTTCATCCTATTCCATAGAAATGACCACTATTAAGCAATTGATCCTTCCAGAGCTTTTCAATTTATATATTCACCCCTCCTACTTCAAATGTTAACAATATAGCTTGAAATGGGTTATTTTACATATACATAGAAATCTTTTTTTATATCAGTATATTGATCTGCCTCATTCATTTTACATTTTTCTTGGTATAGATGCAACATGATTTGTTAACGCATGATGCTAGGTTCTTTCCAAACCTTTGCTGTGACAAACAATGCCTTAATAACATTCTTGATTGTGTGTGTGTGTGTGTGTATATATATATATATATATATAAAAATACATATATAAATATTTGCATAGTTGTGAGAGCATTTTTGAAGAATATATTTCTGGAATTAGAATTTCTAGAACAAGAGTTATGCCCATGAAATATTTATTTATTTAGACAGAGTCTCACTCTGTTGCCGAGACTCAAGTGCCATAGTGTCAGCCTAACCTATAGTAACTCAGACTCCTGGGTTTGAGCCATCCTCTTGCCTCAGCCTCTCTAGTTGCTGTGACTCCAGGTGTATACCCCAACATCCAGCTAATTTCTCTATTTTTTTTAGTAGTGATGAGGTCTCAATCTTTTTTTTTTTGCAGTTTTTGGCTGGGGCTGGGTTTGAACTCGCCACCTCTGGCATATGGGGCCGGTGCCCTACTAACTGAGCCACAGGTGCTGCCCGAGGTCTCACTTTTGCTCAGACTGGTCTTGAATTCCTGAGCTCAAAGAACCCTCCTGCCTTGGCCTCTCGGAGTACCAGGATTCCAGGTGTGATCTACGGTGCTTGGCCATGAAACATTTTTTTGTTTGTTTGTTTTTTTGAGACAGAGTCTCAAGTTGTCACCCTCGGTAGAGTGCCCTGGCATCACAGCTCACATCAACGTCAAACTCCTGGGCTTAAGCAATTCTCTTGCCTCAGCCTCCCAAGTAGCTGGGACTATAGGTGCCCACCACAACTCCCGGCTATTATTTTTTGTTGTTGTTGTTGTTGTTATTGTTGTTTAGCTGGCCTGGGCTGGGTACAAACCAGCCAGCCTGCGTGTATGTGGCAGGCACCCTACCCACTGAGCTATGGGCGCCACCCCCATGACACATTTTTTATAGACACTGACAAGTTACCTGCCAGAAGCTGTATTAAATCATACTCTGTATCCATTAAAGTGATTTTGGTGTCTGCAACCAACCCAAGATGGAAAAAGGCAATTTAGTGACCTTGTACTGAAAAGTCCAGAGGGTAGCTGGTTTCAGGCAGGCTCAGACACAGGCTCAGAAATAATGTCACCTGTGCTTAGTTTCTCTCTCCTGGTCGTTCAGCTCCGCTTCCTCTTTGGTAGCTGAAGAAAGGACATATCCCTCAATATTACAATAGGAGTGCAACTCTGGGCTTCACCACTTCAGGTTCTAGTTCAGTGAGTTTGTATCCTGCCAGTTTCAGTTGATGTATCATTGGTTTTTTTTTTTTTTTTTTTTTTTGAGACAGAGCCTCAAGCTGTCACCCTGGGTAGAGTGCGGTGGCATCACAGCTCACAGCAACCTCCAATTCCTGGGCTCAAGCGAGTCTCTTGCCTCCGCCTCCCAAGTAGCTGGGACTACAGGCGCCCGCCACAACACCCGGCCATTTTTTTTTTTTTTTGGTTGCAGCCATCATTGTTGTTTGGCGGGCCCTGGGGCTGGATTCGAACCCGCCAGCTCAGGTGTACGTGGCTGGCGCCTTCGCCCGTTGAGCCACAGGCGCCGAGCCACCAACTTTTTTTTTTTTTAAGACTGAGTCTCACACTGTGCTCTGGGTAGAGTGCTATGGCGTCATCATAGCTCACAGCAACCTCAAACTCTGGGGCTCAGGCGATCTTTTTGTCTCAGGGAGTTACTATTTAATGGGTATAGAGTTACAGTTTTATAAGGAGAGGGTTATGAAGATGGATGTGGTCATTGTTGTACAACATTATGAATATGTTTAAAACCACTGAACTATACACTTAAAAATGGTTAGGATGGTAGATTTTATGTTATATGTATTTTACCACACTAAAAAAAAAAAAAAAAGTTCATCACTTCCTTGTGGCAGAGACGATTATGCTCATGGAGTATTCCATGTGCTCCCCTACATGTTCTCACTCTGTACTTAGGAGAAGCCATGAGACTGTTCTGGCCCGTGGAATATGAGTGGAAGTGATGGACATCACCTCAAGCTCATGCACACTTAATTATCTAGCATCTTTCTCTCCTCCCATGTAACTGAGCACCCCCCCCTTAGATCAGAATGAGTGTCCTCCCTGACCTCCCTGACCTCAGCCTCTCTCCTCTAGCCATCCTCTATTCTGTGCCTCCAGAGTTGGGTTTTTTTTTTTTTTTTTTTTGAGGTAGATTTTTACTCTGCTGCCCTGGGTATCTGGCATCACAACTCACCACAACCTCAAATTCTTGGTGGGAATGGAATCATTGAGTAGGAGGAAGGGGAAGTGATCCTCTTGCCTCAACCTCCCAATAGCTGAGACTACAGGTGCCCCTCCCAGAAAAACCCAGATAGGTTTTTTTTAGTAGAGACAGGGGTCTCACTCTTGGGCAAGTTGGTCTCAAATTCCAGAGCTCAGGCAATCCATTCTCTGCCTCTGCCTCTCAAAGAGCTAGGATTACAAGTGTAAGTCACCATGACCAGCCCTCTAGAGTTCTCTTTCTAAAACACAAGTCTGATCACAATACTCCTTGGTTTAAATACCACCACCTGCTCTTCTCTGTTTTCTACAGAATGAAAGCCAAAACCTTCACTGCTTAGTCAGCCTACCTTGCCAGTCTCCCCTGCCACCTTGTACTGTCAGATCCACATGGGATGCCTGGTGATTAATTTGCTGGGCTTTCTTGGCATCGTTGTCTATGTATGCATAGCTCTTCCCATTGCCTGGCTGGCAAACTTCTATTCATTCTTCAAACCCCAGAATAGAGATGAGGGGAGTCTCACTCTTGCTCAGGCTGGTCCCAAACTCCTGAGTTCAAGCAACTCACCGACCTCAGCTTCCCAGAGTGCTAGGATTACAAGCATGGGCCACCCTGCCCAGCTGGGTGATTCTTCTGTCCCATCTGATGTTGATGAGAACACTGGGTGATATTCAGCTGGTGAATGGGCTGGTCAGAAGGATTCGAAAGTGTTTTATCTACACGTCTGGTGTCTTAGTGGTGATGGCTGAAAGTCTGGGCTCAGATAAGACTGTTGACTAGAGAGTACCTACATGTGCCCTCTTTAGCATGGTAGCCATGGCATCAGCCTACTTGGTCATTCTTGATGACTTAAGTGTATGTCTCCGCTCTTTGAATTGTCCTTTGAACTGATTGTAATGTCTTACTGGTTCTTTTATTAATTTACAAGTTAAATGAAAAAAATTGGTTTGGGGCATTCTTTCTATTTTTTTCTTTCTTTCTTTTTTTTTTTTTTTAGAGACAGAGTCTCACTTTGTTGCCCTCAGTAGAATGCCATGTCATAACAGCTCACAGCAACCTCCAGCTCTTGGGCTTAGGCAATTCTCTCTCTCTTTTTTTAATGTTTTATTTTTGGTACTTAACTGTGTATTTCTTTTCTTTTTTCTTTTTCTTTCTTTCTTTCTTTTTTTTTTTTTTGAGACAGAGCCTCAAGCTGTCGCCCTGTGTGGGTAGAGTCCTGTGGCATCACAGCTCACAGCAACCTCCAATTCCTGGACTTAAGTAATTCTCCTGCCTCCGCCTCCCAAGTAGCTGGGACTACAAGCACCCACCACAATGCCCGGCTATTTTTTGGTTGCAGCCTTCATTGTTGTTTGGCGGGCTCAGGCTGGATTCGAACCTGCCAACTCAGGAGTATGTGGCTGGCGCCTTAGCCACTTGAACCACAGATGCCGAGCCTTAGGCAAGTAGCTGGGACTACAGGCACCAGCCGCAACGCCCAGCTATTTTTTGTTGCAGTTTGGCCGGGGCCAGGTTCAAACCCACCACCCTAGGTATATGGAACCGGCTCCCTACTCACTGAGCCACAGGTGTTGCCCCATTCTAACTTTCTTTTTCTTCTTTTCTTTCTTTCTTTCTTTCCTTCTTTCTTTCTTTCTTTCTTTCTTTCTTTCTTTCTTTCTTTCTTTCTTTCTTTCTTCCCTCCCTCCCTCCCTCCCTCCCTCCCTCCCTCCCTCCCTTCCTTCCTTCCTTCCTTTCTGGCAGTGTTACTCTGTTGCCCAAGGCTAGAGTGTCATAATTTCATAGCTCACAGCAACCTCAAATTCTTGGCCTTGAGCAATGGCACCTGCCACAATGCTGGGTTTGTTTTTTCTGTTATTTTTCTTGTTTTTTTTTTTAGAGACAGAGTCTTACTTTGTCGCTCTCTGTAGAGTGCTGTAGCGTCACAGCTCACAGCAACCTCCAGCTGTTGCACTTAGGCTATTCTCTTGCCTCAGCCTCCTGAGTAGCTGGAACTACAGGAGCCCACCACAATGCCCGGCTATTTTTTGTTGCAGTTTGGCCAGGGCCAGGTTTGAACCCACCACCCTGGGTATATGGGGCCGGTGCCCTACTCACTGAGCCACAGACGCTGCCAATGTTTTTTCTGTTTTTAGTAGAGATGGTGGGGGCGGGGAGCGTCTGGTCTCTTAAATTCAAGGCATCCACCAGTCTCTGCCTCCCAGAGTGCTAGGATTACAAGCGTGAATCTTGGCCCTCTAATTTTCTTTGGGATGCCAGACCATTCTCTCACTCCTTTCCTCCCCCACCCCATCTTCCCCTGTCTCACTCCCTGCTCTCTGCTTTCTTCTCTCTCTTTCTCATTTCTTCTCCCCATTCTACTCTCTTTCTCTAATATAAAATAAACTTAGATCTTTACATTTTATTATTATTATTTTTTAATTTTGTCACCGTTGGTAGAGTGCCGTGGCATCACAGTTCAAAGCAACCTCAAACTCTTAGGCTTAAGCGATTTTCTTGCCTCAGCCTCCCAAGTAGCTGGGATTATAGACATCCACAAAAACGCCTGGCTATTTTTGTTGCAGTTGTCATTGTTGTTTAGCTGTCCCAGGCCGGGTTCGAACCTGCCACTCTTGGTTTATGTGGTTGGCACGGTAACCACTGGGCTACGGGTGCCAAGCCCTAGATCTTTACAGTCTAAAAAAGAGTCTCACTTTATCGCCCTTGGTAGAGTGCCGTGACGTCACACAGCTCACAGCAACCTCCAACTCCTGAACTTAGGTGATTCTCTTGCCTCAGCCTCCTGAGTAGCTGGGACTACAGGCACCTGCCACAACGCCCGGTTATTCTTCTGTTTTGCAGTTCGGCCGAGGCTGGGTTTGAACCCATCACCTTTGGTATATGGGGCCGGTGCCCTACTCGATGAGCCACAGGCGCCGCCAAAAAAGTTTGTTTTTTGAGACAGGGTCTTGCCCTGTCGCCCAGGCTAGAGTGCAACAGCATGATCTTAGCTCACTGAAACCTGGAACTCCTGGGCCTAAGGAATCCACTGTCTCATCCTCTGGGATAGCTAAGACTAAAAGCATGGGCTTCCACACCCAGGTAAGTTTTTTTTGGTAGAGAGCTTCTCTTGTATATTGCCTAGGCTGGTCTCAAATTCTCAAACTCCTGGCCTCAAGGGATCCTCCTGTCTTAGGTTCCCAAAGTGCTTGGATTACAGGTGTGAGCCTGGCCAGAAAACAATTTTAACATTCTCATTAGTAGTGAAGACTGGGCCCAGAGGTTTTTAGGATCTTCTGTCCTGGACACACTTTTCCATGTGTTCACTTTTTCCAAACACCATTGCATATGTTAGGTTTATAAGGACTGTGCTCAATTTCATTGCTTCTTTTATACTATTCAAATGGATACATAATGACTATACTTGTGCTAGACATATCTTCACTTACATGAACTTATTTAACAAAACATATAATAAACTCAAAAGTAGCACCTAATACTTATCCATTCATTCATTCAACAAACTAGATAGTATGCTGTGCGTGGGCAGGGACTGAATTTGTGCCCCTTTAGAGCTTACCAGATGCCTAACTCATGTTAAGTACTAAATACACATCCGCTGAGCCAAAACATGAATGAATAAGCTTAACTAGCATTTATGAAGTATTTACTATGTAAGCACTATTTTAAACACTTTGAGTTAGTTTGTTTAATCTTCACACTAGTTGTGAGGTAAGTACAATTTTTATCTCTATGTACAGGTAATACATAGGGAAGTTAATTAACTTGCTCAAGGTCAATAGCTAGCAAGCAGCTGAGGAAGGACTCAAGGCCTGGTAGTCTGGCTCCGGAGCCTGTGATTTTGGGTACCCACCTAGCCAGGGATCTTTCTAGGTTCTAAGACACAGAGATAAAAGACACACCAAACACAGACTCTCTTCAAGGAGATTACACTCAAAAAAGGAGACAAATAACTGGGCGGTGCTTGTGGCTCAGTCAGTAAGGCGCCGGCCCCATATATGGAGGGTGGCAGGTTCAAATCCAGCCCCAGCCGAACTGCAACAAAAAAATAGCTGGGTGTTGTGACAGGCGCCTGTAGTCCCAGCTAGTCAGGAGGCTAAGGCAAGAGAATCGCCTGAGCCCAAGAGCTGGAGGTTGCTGTGAGCTGTGATACCACAGCATTCTACCGAGGGCAACAAAGTGAGACTCTGTCTCTATAAAAAAAAAAAAAAAAAAAAAGGAGACAAATAACTAACAATAATATCATGTTCTCTGACAAGTGGGAACACAGTGCTGGGTACACAGAGTGTCAGAGGACTGGCCAGGACCGTCTGCAGGGGGAGCCATCTGGCCTGGAGGTAAGTTCCCAGGGACTGGTAGTTCAGACCAGAGGAGAGGAACGGCATTCAGGCCACAGGAACAGTGTGTACAAAGCCAGGAGCTTGGTTGGGTTAAGAACCTAAGAGTTGGGCAGCACCTATGGTGCAACGGAGTAGGACACCAGCCACATATGCTAGAGGTGACAGGTTCAAACCCAGTCCTGGCCAAAAACTGCAAAAAAAAAGAACCTAAGAGTTGCAGGGCTGCTGGGGCGGGGCCTGTGGCTCGGTGAGTAGGGTGCTGGCTCCATATACTGAGGGTGGTGGGTTGAAACTGCAACAAAAAATGGCCAGGCATTGTGGTGCCTAGCCCCAGCTACTCAGGAGGCTGATGCAAGAGAATCGCCTAAGCCTAAGAGCTGGAGGTTGCTGTGAGCTGTGACACCACAGCACTCTACTGAGGGCAACAAAGTGAGACTCTGTCTCTAAAAAAATGATTTGCAATGCTGGAGCATAGGTGTGTAGGGAAGAGCAGTGAGAGCCAGATCGTGGAAAGCTTCCTGTGCTGAGGGAGAATGGGAGTTTGGATGCCCTTGAGGGACTTCCTAGAATTATAAGCAAGGGAGTTATGAGCTGAGACCCTACACTCTGCCCCTCCAACCAGAACACTAAACCCAGTGAACAGACTTCTCTACAAGCCATATATCCCACCCCAGAGAGTGCCCTGAGAGGCCTAGGCAGGAGTGAAATGCTATTTGCGTATGGAGCATACCCAGTGCCACTTGGCAGCAGTGGCTGGGAATTCTCTCCTGAGCCCTATCCCTCCACTCCTACCCCTACAATTGTTGCAGTCACCCCTTAGTCATCCAGCTCAGGCATACTTCCTCCTGTCACATCCCCCATGAGGCCAGAGATAAGAACGAGCAAGCAACCTCCTTTCCATATCCCCTCCCCGCCCCCCACCCACCTCTATCTGAAGCAGCTGCACAGCCTGGCACACCCCAGGCCACAGTCAGAGGAGGGAGAATGGGGAAACAGGCAGTGAGAGGAGCTTCCTGGGGGGGCCATGGCTCTGGGCTGTACTCTGCTCTCCCATAGGGCTGAGGCTGGTGATTAGTTGGGTTAATTATATCCAAGCCATTTCCGATTGGCACAAGCCCACCCACCCACAAAGCCTGCCCAGAAGGCAGCCAGGCTTGGCCCAGGGTCAGGCTGCTGGGGCACCTACCACTCTGGGAGGGGTCCTGACCCCCCTGATGTCCAAACAGAGGCTGGTTGTCCTCCTCTCCCCCTCTTCCAGGTCTCCTCATCACTTTCAACCCCCATACTCCTTTTTTGGTTGTCCCCACACAAATCCTTTTTGCTCCCCTCCTCCCCCCACATTTGGAATGAAATCATGGGGCTCTGAGTTCCGCACTAGGCCCCAACATAAACACTCTGATTGGGGCTAATTATAAGGGCCAGGTTGGGAGGCTGGAGCCTTTAGAAAGCTTTGACTTTCAAACAAAGGGCCCAGGCCGGATCCTTACCAGGCTTCAAGGGAATGAGAGGTCCTGGGGGTAGACAGTCCTCTCTAACCCAGTGGTCTATGGGCCTGTTCCACATCCCAAGTCCTATCTTGTCCTTTCCCAGTTGCTTTCACCTCTGCCCTTCCAGGCCTCAAATCCTGGGGCCTTCCCAGATGGCTTGAGGGAGCCACAAGTCTGCAGTGGAAGACAGGCAAGGCAGCTGAGAAGGGACTCTCAGGCTGTGAGGGGCTGGGGCAGGGGGAGGCACAGGGGAAGCCAGCTGTGACAGCCCCAGCCCTAATTAGCCAGCTTCAAAGGCGGCTGGAGAGAGAGCCCGCCCTGCCTGCCCTGCCTGCGTGTGTGCCCTGCTCACTCAAGCGAGTAAGACATTTCTGTCCTAATCAGGGGACAGATATGGAGGAAAAATACTGCCCACCACCCCAAGGAACCTCTAGACACAGGGCTGGCACCCAGTGTCAGGTAGAAAAACTGAGAGTACAGGAAATCATTCTGTTCAAACTATTTGTAATGATACATTTAAAAAAACCTTCAAGAAACATCCTTTGAGCCAGTGATTCTATTTTTAGAAATTTATCCTAAGTAATGACAAAAGTGCAACAATTTATTGAACTTCTGTTATGTGCTGGCTCTGTACATGCATCATTGGATCTAATCCTCACAACCTTCCCAAACAGGTACTATCACCTTTTTACAGATGAGAACATTGGCACTCAGAGGTTAAGGCAACTTCTACACACAAGTTATTGAAAGGCTGCTACTACAGTGAGCTAAATGAAAGCAGGCCAGAGCCTCTGCTCTCCAAACATGATCTGTCTGTCTCTCTCCATATCTTTCTCCTTTTTACCCCAACTGCAAAAGTATGTACACATCCATCTTCTACTCTGCTGCATCTTGATTATGTACTACATGAGTGAGGGGCAGGATTGGATTAAGCAAATAATCTGGTTTCGGGGTATTCCTGGTTTTGTAGGCCCAAAGGTTTTCCCTCCTCACCCTCTTTCTGTAGCAGAGGTGATTAGAGCCTGGGGGATGTTGAAGTCTGAGAAAGTGAAGGCTGTCCCTTGGAAAAGTGAAGACAGCCAGTCATCTGGACTAGAAAACATCTAGACCAGGGACCAGAAAACTTAGCTTGGGCATGGAAGGCAGGTGGGGAGAAGGTATGGATAGATGGTACAGAAACCTCCTAAAGTTTTATAAAATATTGTGTGTTCATGTGAGTCTAGTCATTTTTTTTTTCCAGGAAGCGGTCCAAAGAGCTTTCATACTTTTAGTGGCCTCTAGAAGTGTAAGATTCATTAAGAGGTGAGGAGGATGAGCCTGGAGTATATTCGAACAGTGAGCGGTAAGACTGCAGAAGGGAGCACTCGCCTCCCTAGCCATGTGCCACTGGCACCTGGACAGCATGTCCCCACTTCCAGAATCCAGCCCAGATCAGCGGTCCCCAACACCTCCTTGGAGAGTTTTTTCTAATAATCTAGAAGTCTGGCAGCTCCAGATCCCACTGAGCAGAACCCAATCCTCATTCTTCAGGGAGAATTTTGTCTTAGAAAATGTTAGTGGCCTTTTCAAGGGCTGGCTCTTAATGGGTCCTCTTAAAGGCCACAGAGTTTGTAACTAATGGAAAAGATTTCAGGAGGAAAGTCTGGGATGGGGGTAGGGAAAGCAAAAGTCTGATCCATAAAGAGGGAGAGTCTCAAGGAGAAACGCCCCACCCAGGACCCCACCCAGGATTCATTTCTCCTTTGTGGGATGGGGGCCAGAGAGCAGGTAGAAAGCAGCTCCAACCTGAGACCTGCCTCAAGCCAAGGGGCCTCAGGTAAGGGGATCTCTTTCTTGGCCCTAACCCTCCACCAAACACAAAGCCTTCCTCTTTCAGAGGGTCCAACCTACTTACAACATGGAAACACTTTCCTGCCCATAGGGTCACCTAGAAATCTGCAAAAGCAGACCTCCAAGCCCCTCTTTTTAACTGGGTTTTCTAAATAAGGGAGTAGAGATGCCCTCTCTCAGAGTGGCAGTGAGCTCAGGCTCTGGTTCTCCCCTAGCCTAAATTTCCCACTGTGGTTTAAAGCTTCCCTTCTTCTGGCTCGGCACCTGTGGCTCAGCGGGCTAAGGCGCCAGCCACGTACACCTGAGCTGGCGGGTTCGAATCCAGCCCGGGCCCACCAAACAACAATGCCGGCTGCAACCAAAATATGGCCGGGCGTTGTGGCGGGCGCCTGCGGTCCCAGCTG
>CAUYON010138078.1:0-18566 GCA_963573935.1 Arctocebus calabarensis | reverse complement strand
TGTTTCCCCATACGCAGGTCAAGCCCACACCCACCTTATCCTGGTTACCCAAGCCTCAGTCCCGTTCCAACCCCCACCCCACGTTCCCCGTTCCCGCGCCCGCGAAATCGGCTGACCGCCAGACTTTCAAACCAGCCAATCCACGAGCAACACACCACTCACCCCACCCTTCCTCTCCCCTTGCGGTTTTCGGGTTTAAAACCAGCCTGTAACAGCCAAACGGGGTCCTTCCCCCGAGCTGCTGAGGGACCCTGACGCGTCAGCAATAAACCGCCTCTTGCCTTTGCATCGACTCAAGGAGTTAGTGACTGTCTTCTTGGGGGTGCCCACCCTCGTTGGAACCCAATTTAGGGTCCAACAATATATATTATGATTAACTTACTATCATATTTTTAATGCCCAGTTTTAAAATGACCTTTTTTCATTAGAAAGGAAAATTATTAAAAATATGAATCACTACAATTGGGAAAATATTTTAAAGCAGTTCATTGGCATATTTTTTTAAAAGGTAATTAGATAGAAATAAACAAGGATTCATTTGGGTAAGCCTTATTTTGTGTTTATCTCATTATTTAATATTGAAAATATTTTGGGGTACTTTTAAGAAAAATTATTTATCATAACAATTTTGTAGGTGGATTTGCAAAGCATTGCACAGAGAAATGTAAAAGATTTATTCTAAGATACAAAGATTGAGATTTATCTTCTATCTACATATTTCTGAATATATCGTAAACACTATCAGACATGTCAAAAATAACTGATTAAAACATAGACAAGCTTTCTGTCTCCCCAAAACAATTTTATGATGCAATGCTCACTCAATGCATATTAATTAATTATTTTAACAATATTGGATATTGGTTCATGGCTTGTTGTTGAGGGGGTGAGGAGAAATCCTCTCCTTTCCTCTGAAAGTTCACTGAAAAATAGGAACACAATTAAGGCAGATTAATAAAAAAGAGAGAGAGAGAGATTTATTTGCCTCTTTTGAGAAGTTACCCACTGTCTCAACAGGATATAGTTTTGTTTTTTTTTTTTAGAGACAGAGTTTAACTTTATTGCCCTTGGTAGAGTGCCGTGGCATCACACCTCACAGCAACCTCCAATGCTTGGGTTTAGGTGATTCTCTTGCCTCAGCCTCCAGAGTAACTGGGACTCCAGGCGCCCACCACAACACCTGGCTAGGAATATAGATATTTTTATTCCATTCTTTTAGATGGTTGGCGGAGTTGAGGGATGTAGAAAATTCTGGTTAATGGTTATTAGGGAGGATGGATGAGTGGGGGGAACCGATTGACTTGTAAATGAGTCTCTTTGCAAATTAAATTAACCTGACAGGTATTATATTTATTATATTTTAAAATGATTTGACTCACTTCTGGTTGATTCTTTACTTCATTTTCTGCAGTATATTGAGACAAGAGGATGGAAGGGGAAGACCGTTATTCTTTTGATGGGTCCCTCTGATAATGCAGATGGAGGGAAAACCCCTTCCAAGGCTTTCTTTTCTTTTCTTTTTTTTTTTTTTTGTTTTAATCTTGCACGGCCTTTAATTCAAAATATTCTTTATACTAAGGAGTCATATTTCGGGATGAGATTTCCTAAATAGCCCCATTCTCCTTGTCTAGAACTTCCCTAGAAAATTTATACATTAAAAGCTGAGTTCATGACTATGAAGAGAAATATCAGATTAGTAGCTAGGGAACAAGAGCTCTGAAAAGGAGGGAAAACAGATTAGAATGAAAATACATAGAAAAGAACAGATTTAAGTACATTTCCCCATACCCTATTAAAGCACTCTCCCCTTTGGGGAAATTGGTCTTCATTAATCTGATGGAGAATATTTATTTTTGCCTTCTAAGAGGTGTAGACTAGTTTATACTTGCCCTGAGTAGTTTGTGTAGAAACAGTATTTTTTACCAATAACTGTAAGTTTCTCCCCTTTGGGCTATTAAGGCTTCGAGGATGCAGCAAGTTTTAAATATAAAGGAGAGTAGGCTGTTCACTTCTACTGAAGTGTTCTCAATGTTTGTATAGTGATATTGAGCTCTTGTTTTATTTTCATAGAGAGATTCAAAGCTGTAGTTTCAATCTTATAATTTCTAAATGCCAGGAAAAGAACGCCGAATACCAAAAAACAAACAAACAAACAAACCAAAAAAACACTTAGAATTGTGATATAGAAAAGGAGGGAGATGAGATGGCTGACTGCAGACACTGGTTGCCAGAACATCTCAGAAAGAAGAAAATAATTTAGTTCAAACACACACACACACACACACACACACACACATGCACAGCTCAGCTGTAACTCTGAGTGAACAGTGTCAGAACCTACCTGCCACAAGAAAAAGTTGTGGAGCAGTACAAGAAGGAGCAAGAGTCCACTAGAAATTGACCCTTGAGAGGCTTGGAGCCTGGTGGAAAGGCTGCCTCTTGTTTCTCAGGGGCCCAGGCTGATGGGCAGATGCAGCACCAAGTGCTCCACAGCGGGTCCAGGAAAAGTTGCCCACACATGAGCCCTGACCCCAGCCCCAAGGCCCAAGGGAGGGCTCCTTCCTCTGCTTCACAGCACTGATCCTCAGACAAGTCACTGCCGCAGGAAAGAAACCAACTGCGAGCAAGCTGCAGGTGCCCCAGGAGTAGGTACGTGTGATTTGGATATCACCACTGGAAGAGTTTATCCTGAAGACACCCCCAGAAGGCGACCTAAGGAGGGAAATATGGTAATGGATTAGAAGCAGCCCATGAGTCACCAGTTTTAAGAACAGAAGACTCAACTTTAAGCAGGTTCCCAGCTGTGGACAGTTCCTCTTGGAAGGAATAGTGTAAGTCACAAGCTGGGACACTCAGTGGAGAATAAAATAAAGATAACAGAGGGATACATTCAACAAGATCAAAATGTGTGTTGGGAAGAATAGGGAGTTAGAGCATGGGGATGGCACAGTGACCACAATGTTCTGTGGCCATGTTGAGAGAGGGTCTTTCCACTGCCACAGACCTCCCCCTAGATGGTCCTAGTCTCTGTGAAGTCAATGCACCAGACAGCAGGTGTGGTGGTTAAAGGGCAGAGTTCAAGCTATGCTGAGCTCTCTGATGAATGGTGCCAGGCCTCAGTTCTGTGGTGGTGGCTTTCACAATACCTCCACCAGGCTGGAGAGAGAGTGGGCTGTCTGGGGGCTCCTCAAAGTTAGGCCCAGTGAGTGAAAGTCCAGCAGCCCTCCACAGTGCAATGGAATCGGGGCACAGGAATTGACTGGGTCACTGCAGGCTCTGAGTTGGCAAGATTTGGGTGACTCCTTCAAGGGGTCCTAGGAATTAGGCAGGGAGAATTCTGAGGTCTCTGGGCCACTGGAACCGACTTTCAACATAGTGACTTGACATCTGTGCTCACCACCTGCTCTGACCCAACTCTGACCTCAGATACCAACTGCTTCTCCCTGATCAGCCCTTCCCCTGCCTTCTAGGTAGATGGTCCTCACTGCCCATAGACCCAGCTCCTGACTCAGAGGCCCTGCTTAGAAGCCCTGCCTCTGGCTCCTCTCCAATCCCAGCTCTGGGGTTCACAAGCCAGAGTCTGAGTCTCTACCTCTGTACCTCCAGATCTCCCATCAGGCCCTGAACACTACTCTGAGTTTCCAGTGCTCCATCTGGGACCCAAGATACTACCTAGGAGCCTCTACCACTGCCACAGGACTGGGAGAATGATCCTACGTCCAGCACTGCCAGAAGAAAGCATGGAAAAAATTCTAGATGATATTGTACTGGAGAAATATTTTATGAAGAAGATCCTTTTGGCTATAGCAATAACAAAAATAAACAAATGGGATTTTTTTTTTTTTTTGAGACAAGAGTCTCACTATGTCATCCTCAGTAGAGTGTCATGGCGTCACAACTCACAGCAACCTCAAACTTTTGGGCTTAAGTGATTCTCTTTGCCTCAGCCTCCCAAGTGGCTGGGAGCTCAAAATTCATTCAAACAAGCCCAGAGAGGTCCCTGCCACAGCGCCCAGCTTTATTAAATGAGATGTAATGAAACTAAAAAAGTTTCTGCACAACTAAGGATACCATAATTAGAGCAAACAGACAAACTTTAGAATGGGAAATGATAATTGCATGTTATGAGTCTGATAAAGGGTTGAGAACTAGAATCTACAGAGAACTGAAATTAATCAACAAAAAAAGAACAAACAATCCCATTTATCATTGGGTAAAAGACATTAAGAGAAACTACTGCAAAGAAGGTATATATATACATTTTATAAAATGGTTTCCAGTATCTAATTAAGAGCCAGGAGCAGTGGTTTAAGCCTGAAATCTTCACATTTTGGAAGGCTATGGTGGGAGCACCATTTGAGGCCAGGAGTTCAAAACTAATCTGGGCAACAAACTGAGACTACTTCCAAAGAAAGAAAGAGAAAGAGACAGAGCGGGGGCAGAGGGAGAGAAGAGGGAAAAAAGGAAGGGAATGGAGGGAGGAAAAGAAGGAAGCAGGAAAAAAGAAAAATCAGCAAGGCATGGTGGTGCATGTCTAGTCTAGGCCACCTGGGTGGATGAGGTAGGAGGATTGCTAAGCCCCTTAATAATAAGATCCAGTCTGATCCCAGAACCAGACCAGTCTGATCCCAGAACCAGTAAAGATTCCCTTGCAGCTTTTCAAACCAACAGGAATAAAAAATTCATTCAAACAAGCTAGAGAGCTCAAAATACAAATTTATCAGGCATCAGAAATCAAGACAGAACTTTACCCATGAGTGTTTTTCCACTCTGTGATTCTGGGGGTCTCTGTGAACTCTATTTTAGAACCCACATCCGAAAAATTACTTTTAACAGTTTAATTGGGCTAAGAACAATTCACAAATAAGGCAACTGAACCAGAATTAACTCAGAGAGGCTCCAGAGCTGCCCCACGGCTAAAAGAGATTGGTGGGTAGTAGATTTAAGTATTTGCCTTAAACAGTTTGAAGAATTGGCACCTTGGCTTGGGCAAAACCTGGTGGTCAGCTAAAAAGAAGGAGTAGGGAAAAGTTATAGTCAATGGAACTGACTCTAGCTAGGACAAACAGCTGACATCACGGCTTTCAAACATTTTAATTAAAGTACCCCTCTGAGTGTAATAAGTCCGAACCCAGTTTATAAGTTAATTAAAGAAGCAAGAGGTGTGTCCAAAGAGGTGGAAAACAGTTTCTCAGCAACCTAAGCTGGGGAAGTGAAAGCACAGAACTTTAACCATTATGAGGCAAACTGGCCTCTGTCATCATCCCCACCAAGATGGTGTTCAGAGGATTTTTATCTTTGCTTAGATCAGATATTTTCTCTTCAATTTTGTCAAGGGATAGACACAAAATTATTACCTGTTCTTCTCTTAGTTCTGATCTTTTCATAAATACAAATAAAATGATTATTTAGAATAAGACAGTTCTGAAATATATATTCTTTAATTAAAATTTCTAATTTAAAAGACCTATTTCTGGCCATTAATTTTTAATTAATTTATTTTAAAGAGGATATCTAAGCCAAAGTCCTTCCAAAACAAGTTAAACCAAAAATTCAAGAGTGTTCTAGGTAGACTCTCTATTCTTTGTCCAACTGGAGTGGAAGACAGTCCTCTTCCTATAATGTAAGGAAAGCCAGCCAAGACCCACAAAAAGGTCATAATGCCTCCAGATAAACTAAATCATCTGCAAATAGAAGAGGAGTTCTGTATGTTCTGGAAATACTCACCATGGCATCTTCTAGTTCCAGAAACCATTTCTCTACTGTAAATAGGTTCAAGTACCCTAGGTGGACAATGTTCCACCATTCGGGGTAGTGCAGAAATGGCCCTAAATATATGAGAACTGAGAGACCACTAGGGCATGTGTCTAAATCCACCCTAAAGGTGACAGACTATCGAACAAGGGGCATCTGTCCACAAGGGCAATGCTATATGAGCCCCCATTGTGTTACCACTGACTCATTTCATTGCCACCTGCTCAAGAGGAAGTCAGTACATTGAGACAGCAGGTGTTATGGCAGAATAAGGATTTAATATCACAAATACCATGTGAGGAGGTGAGAAGGATTTCTCAAATCCATCTCAAAAATTTGAGAGAAAGTCTTAAAAACAGTTTGGTGGGGAAAAGCCTAAGCAATTTGGTCTGTTAATTGGCTGGCTTCTGGTGCAACCATAGATGTGTAGAAATTGTTTTCTTTGCTAAGTCAGTTTTTGGGGTATAGGTGACAGTACCAGTTGAATCAGTTCCTCATTATGGGCCACTGGTCTGGGTGGGTCACAATTCCACTGGAATGCAGGGCCTAGAAGATATCTCAAAAACTAGCTTTAGGATTCACAAGGGTGATGTGATGTAAGAAGACAGTTAGGAATCTTTATGACCACTATGTCAGTGCAGAGTAGCAATTACAGGATGCACAGAAGGGGACATTGACTAATTACTATCAAGAAAACAAGTGGACAGTGCCTGGTTATTATCATAATTTTTGTTTAGGCCTGTGCCTTCACAGAGTTTTAGGTCCTTAGCCCAGTTCTTATCTCATACCTCTTTATTGACTTCTAAAAGGTGGTTTCATTTTTATATAGAATAGTTTTAGGTTATATGGCTGGTTTGGGGAAAATAGGATCTTGCTTTTATGACTTGCTTTACGAAAAAGAGAGTCTAAGTGTTGTTTTCTTTTAGAGATTGTTTTTGGTTTTTTTCTAGATATCTTCTGAAAACAAGAGAGAGATTCTAGTTTTTATGGCAAGCTGCCAGGAAGAATAGGACTCAAGAGTCAGGAGAACAGAAGTTCTGAGGAAATCTTTTGCTTTTGAGGACTTCATTTTGGGGCATTTCATTTTGGGCATTTTTCCTATCCCATTTTCCTTTTGCATCTTCCAATATGACTTTTCTTTCAAATTATGCCCTGTTATGACTAATTTACACTGTTTTTCCAGTCAGTTAGACACAAACCGGTTATGTTTTGTACCGGTCTTTCAAATCCTGGCCACATTAATCAGACTGCTTTCTAGTTAAGCTAACATCTAGATCATACAAAGGAAACTTATTTCGTTTCCTTTTCTGCCATTATTAGTGGCTGGCAGAACCAGTCCAGAAGATAAATGTATAACAAGCTGGTGCATCCACTACCCAAGAAAAAAATCATCACAGAAAAGCCTCTGTGAAAGCTCAAGGACTTTCTTTTGCTCAGGTGAAGTCACTAGAAATAAATTTTTTCTTCTGAATTAAAAACAGGGATTATGCTAAGTCTCTTCTGGGTGACGTGTTTGGGTGTGGCTGCAATGAGAGCCTACATTTGTTCCACAGATAGTGTTCTTAGATGATGCTGTCACTAACCCTCATGATGTCAATTATTGTCAAGTCAGCAGATGTTATGGAGGATTCTCACGCCAAGCCTGTGCAACTTGGGGTTAATAACTTGTATCTCTTGTTAAGTTGCCAGACACTAACTATTACATATGGCTACATAAAAATTCTGACTGGTTTGGTTAGGACACAAAACCAAGCCCTGTAACTGCCGAACCTGGACCAAAGGCCTTTATATAAAATATTTTATAACTCATTTTGTTCTCACAACTGGCAGGAACCATGGAAATTCAGGATATGGAAGTGCTTAAGAGGAAGAAAAGGGATAGCAAATTCTAGGCTGGGAAATCACAGGTTCCAGTGTGACCCTATTTGTAAATAACATTGGCCTTTTTATGCTGCATGATGATAAAGTATACAAGTGTTTTCCACCAAGATAGTCAGAATGCCGTGGACTTTGTTATCTGACACCCTTCGTTAGAAGCTACTCTACTTTAGACGTCACCCATATTACAAATGGGACTCTTTCATTCATAAAGGGTACCACACAAGTATTTTGTTTGTGACATTGTCAAAAAAACCCACTGTGGATGTCAGAATTCTAAGGGTTTTTTTGGTGCTCAAGATTCTTTTCCTGGCATTTTAAACTTATGAGATTGAAAAGGCAGTTTTGAATGTCTCCATGGCAACAGAACAAGAGTTCAATAATATCTCTATCCAGTCATGGAGAGCTTTTCCATGAGAGGTCAACAACCTAGCCTCTGTCATATTTCAAAACTGCAGTGCCCTGAATACCTTGATAGTCCTACAGGGAGGAGCTGTGTGCCATAATTGGTGAAATATGCTATTTCTACACAAACCACTCAGGTCAGGTACAGACTGATCTACACATTGACTGGGACAATAGAAAAAAATTTGTCTTGGGGCTACAGAATTTTATTATGAAAATAGAATAAACACTTCAAAGCAAAATGATCCTTTCTATATTCAACTCATGCTGCACTAGAATCAATTTTTACACTGCCCTCCACATGATTTGTATGTGACTTACAAATTCAATACTTATTGACTTTATTTTTGAGAACTGAATCTTTTGCCATGCCAAAAGTATTTAATTGTGTCTGGAGTGGTACTTGGGTGGTCTGGGACCTCTGAATCAACCTCCTAAATATGTGCAACAATGTCACTTTGCTGCATACTATAATATAGTTCAAAGAGCTATCAGGCAAAAGTTTAAAATGAAATGGGCAGTTGAAAGTTATTGTAATATCATGGTCTAGCACGTGAGGTGTGCTTGGGCAGGCCAACTAGAGCAGAAGGTGGGTAGGCATACAAGGGGCAATGGAAAGAATGAGCAGAGGGTTCACGGAGTGCAGGCTTGCTGTGGACCTTCCCACCTATCCAACAATTCTACTTTGGAATAGCTATTGAGACCAGAGATGTGATCACCACATACGTTTATTTTGCATTTTTCATTCTCAGGAAAAAATGTCTAAGGCAAAGGAGTGTAAGAAATTGTCAGAGGTGGGCGGTGCCTGTGGCTTAAAGGAGTAGGGCACTGGCCCCATATGCCGGAAGTGGTGGGTTCAAACCCAGCCCCAGCCAAAAACTGCAAAATAAAGACTCTGTTTCAAACAATAAAGAGAAAAAGAAATTGTCAGAGGAAATGGTGAACAATGTTTTACATACAAGTGATGAAGATGTTGTTCTATTTAGTGATTATTCAGAGGAATGCTGTCCTAGGAGAAATAGTGGGGGCAGTTCTGATAGCAGTTGCAGCCCAAGAAGAAAATCTGGAACATTGTACAAAAATCTTTTCAATGGGAAACATTCTTTAAAATTTATTACTGAAACAATTGAATCAGTTTCTGCTGATTCTAGTGAGAGTGATTCTCTGTCAGATGTTTCTGAAGAACCTGTAATGACTAACATTAGTTTTCTGACCTGGGGTCCAGTTTAAGGAATTGACATGAAGATTTTTGACCTTGTTGAAAGTATCCCTTGTATTCCAACTGAAACTATGGTAAAGCTTTATGACAAAACATGGTATAATTTTTTCATTTCGTAACAGGTGATGATATTGACTACACGGTGAAGTAATATTTATACAAACTGTACTTTACAAAAAGGTAATATCAAACCCCACTCCAGCCTAAAATAGTGGTATGATGTTACTTCTCAAGAAATGGAATGATGTTGGGGAGTACTATTTTGATGGATCTGAGCAAGAAGCCAAGGTTTCTGAATTATTGGTCAAAACATAGTTCACATGACAATTCAGTGAAGGAGGTTGTATAACACACTGGCTTCAAAATGCTCCTGATGATGCTGTGTTTCTCTAACAATGAAGAATGTCCTCCTGGCCATTTCTTCAATATCCAGCCCCTTCCTTATTATCCTCTTTAAATGCTTTGGGTTGCTGTAGTTCCAGAAAAGGAAATATGTATTAAAAAATATGTATGGTGCCATTTCATGGACATTTGAGTTTCATTGAGTACATTAAAAACAAGTGCCACAAATTTGGAATAAAACTTTTCAAACTTTGCTTGAAAGACAGTTATACCTAGAATGTGAAAATTTATTGTGGGAAGGAGGCAAGATCTGGCATTACTTTTTCATCTTCCATTGTCATGAAGCTAATAAAAGATTTACTAGACTGGAGTGAACACTTTTTTATACATGAACAAGTACTATGCCGGCATCCACCTAGCTCATCAAATCCTCGAGTGTTCTGGGTTTCTGGGGGGGACACTAAAAATTAAGAGAAAACTAAACCCACTAGGTGTAGTAAAGGTGAAGCTGAACAGGAACAAAGTAGTTGCTCAAGAAAGTGACATGGGAGCTGTCATCCTCAAAGGGAAGTGTAAGACAGACATACCGATGCTAAGTTCTATGCATGGCAAAGATGCTAAAGCAGTTGAAACAATAAAAGGTATGATAGAAAACCACATATAATCATAGTTTATAATAATTAAAAGACATTCATTGATCTCTCATATCAACTGAAGTCATATTCACGTTCTTTGGAAAATGACATAAAGTGATTATTCAGATAATTAGCAATAGATGTAACTGTAGGGTCAGCTTTAGTGAACTTGGTGTTCTCTACAGAGTTGTGAACAAAAGGAAGTTCAATCATAAAATTCATAAAACAAGTTTGTATAAACTTCTCCAGACAGATGAAATACCTACTGCACTGCATCCCTCCTATTGCCATCTGTCACTTTTTCTCTCATGAACATGTGCTCTGCCAGAAGATGTACTGTTTGCTATGAAAAAATACAAGCTAAGAAAGGACATGAATATGCCATAAAAATGTGTAAACAGACAGCAAGGACAAGCAGCAAATGTAATGTGTACCTTTGTGTAGAATGCTTTTTCCTAAAACATACATCAATAAAAAAGTAATATAAAACTTGAAAGTTAGTAATGTAAAAATTAAAGTGAAAATTTGAAAAACAATTCATAAAAGTAAAGTGTTTTTCTGGACTTGCCAGGATTAAATGTGATTTAAAGGTAAACAAACATAGAAAAATGAAATTTGGTCAGGCACTGGTAGCTAAGTGGTTAGGGAGCCGGCCACATGCTCTGGAACTGGTGGGTTCCAACCCAGCTCAGGCCTGCTAAACAGCAACAGCAAAAAATTGTCAGTATTAATTGTAACTAGCAATATAAACAAGTAAGATTTTTGTGAACCAACTGCAGGATTTTATCCAAGTGGCCACCATCATGTAACATGTATGCAACAGTATGGCAGGGTGAGTTGCCTACACATCACACTGCTACTAAAATCAAGAGATACGTGAGTTCTATATGGTTCATTAGGCCCTGGCCTCAAAACTAGCATGTGTTAAATACAGCTCACAGGATAGTTATTGTATTAAAGGACAAGATAAATATTCTTCATCAGGTTAATCAAGTGAGGAATGGGAGACTCTACATAAGGGAAGAATGGGGACTGTCTTAATGGGATGTAGGGGAATGTGCTTAAATCTGTCCATTCCTACTTATTCTCATTCTAATTTATGATCTTATCTCCCTTTTCAGATCTCTGGTTACTTTACTACTAATCTGACCTGTTTTTCCACGGTCACTAACTTTCTAAGAAAGTTCCAGACAGGGAAAATGAATGTGCTCAAGAACTTTCTCCCCATATAAGACTCATTGGTATTAAAAAAACCCAGGCCCAACAAAAAAGAATAATATAATTCCTCTTCATTTCTTGTTACCTTAGTATATCACAGAAAAGAAGATCAAGAATGCAATCAACCTGGCCCAAATCATTTTAAATATGATACCTGTCTCTCTCACTAATTTAATTTCTAGAGAAAATCATTTACAAGTCAATTTGTTTCTCCCCATCCATTCATTCTCCCAAGTATTTATTCACTCTCCCCGGTAACCATTTATTGCCACTTAATTGAATTATCTATATTCCTCATCTTCAATTCCTCTCTAAAATGAGGATATATAAATTTCAGGAACCCCATTGGGATATTGAGTAATTGCTCCATGATTTTTCCATGGGCAGGGCAAATAAATCTCTTTCTCTTATTAATCTGTATTATTATGCTCTGTCCGCAAATTTTCTTGAGAGAAGAGGAAGTTTCTCTTTTCCACCACTCAATATACACCATTTTAAAAATCTAATTCCTGGCTTCCCCATGTTACACTCTAACTCAAGGCATAATTCTCATCTAGCTGTGATTGTGGTTAGATTCTAAGGTTTTATTTTCTTAGATGCATGACATAAAACAGCAGAGTATTATATATGCTATGAGGTTAAGTACTACAATCATAACTGGAAAACGCACACTGAGACATGCTACTCTTGTTACACATTTTATTATTTTTTACTGTTATTAATTGAAAGAGCTCATGAAATTTTACCCCCAAATATGACTCCTTGATATAAATAATATTTTGAATTAAAGGCTCTTAGAAATTAACAGGCCCTTGGAAGAGGCTTTCCATCTATCTGCATAACCAGAATGACCTGATCAAAAGATGAAAGGGGCAATGGACTTCTCTCTTCTCCCTGTTATCTCAATATATTATAGAAAAGAAGATTCAGAATGCAAGAAAACCTTCTCTATATTGTTTTAAACACAATATCTGTGTCTCAGATTAATTTATAAGGCAATCTGTTTTCCCGATCTATTCATTCTCCCTAGCAACTGTTGATAGCCCCTAAACTGAATTATCTACACTCCCATTTTTCCTCCTTCCCTTCTAAAAGGCACATATAAAAGTATTTGAACTTCACCGAGATATTAGCAATCACTAAGTGATTCTCCCTTTGTGCATGACATTGGTAAATAAACTTTTCTCTTTTTAATCTGCCTTAATAGTGACTTGATCTTTCAGTGAACTTTTATGGAAAAGGGCAAGTTTTCCCTCCTACAAAAAGCAAGAATTCGTGATCAACACAGGAAATGTTAAATACTATGGTATCAAGAATCTTTAAAAACTAATTTGCCAACCAAAAAAAAAAAAAGCATAACCTCCTTAATGCACTAGATTCCATCTTTAAGTTTTCATCTCTGTCTGATTACTTGCACTTCTTTCAATACTCCAACGGAATTAATATTCTGTTCTTAACTCTTTGATGGGTGGGAAATGGCTTTAAGAGAAGAGCCATATTATTTTCTAAGACATACTGTAGGGATACATTCATTTCCTTTGCTATGCAACAAATTCTCACACATTTAACAACTTAAAACAACATAAATTTATCATCACATAGTTTCTATAGGTCACATCCAATATGGCATGACTGGATTCTCTGCTCAGGATCTCTCCGGGATGAAATCAAGTTATTGACCCAGGTTGCCATTTACATCAGGGTCTTCTTTCAAATTCACTTGTGACTGACTGAATTCATTTTCTTGTTGTTGTAAGGCTAAGGTCGCAGTTTTCTTGTTAGTTGTTGGCCAGGGGCTGTTCTTCTTTTGTGGGGAGTCCCTATATTCCTTTCCACATGTCCCTTTCATCTCCAAGTCAGCAAGAGCATATCAGATCACATGCGCCTCAAATCTCTGACTTTCTCTCTGTCATAAAACAGAGGAGTACGTGACCAGCCTGAGGAAGGTTGAGGCTCCATGATGCCATGACACTGTACCAAGGGCAACAAAGTAAGACTCTGTCTCAAAAAAAAAAAAAATAGTGTAAAATAAACAGCTAGCTACAGCGTAAGAGAACTGAGAAATCAAATAGAGTTAACTTGTTTCATGTAAATCTAATAGTACCTGTAATTATTTTCTGCTTGCAATCTAAAAATTCATTTAGAATGTCTTGTTTAAAAATAGTAGACCGCGGACTGCTTATCATGAAATCATGTCTGTCACACTTGAGGCAGTGGTCAAGCAGATGTGGACTGTTACATATGTCATTTTTTAGTGTCAGAATTTAGCCTATGAATACCTTGTCCATTGGGGTAAAAACACATTTATGTAACTATTAATGGCACATCTCAGAAGTTCATTGATGTATAAACTAATTGTTGTTTTGATATTTATGCAAATATCAGTTTTCTATGCTTTAATTTTGCACATTCATATTATAGAGAGCTGATTAGATCTCCTATTAGTCTTTTGGGTTTTCTGGCTAAAAGGAATCATGGCATCTGTTTACATTTACCTTATCAAACCTAGAATGTGTATATTTATAAATATATATCTTCATTCCTAGGTACTAATTTGTAGATATCTTTATAAATTCCAATACAGGAACTGTAACATTCTACAGTGTGCTGTCAAACACTTAGCTTAGCTCATTGAGCCCGAGAGTTTGAGGCTTCTGTGAGCTTTGATACTTCAGCACTGTACCCCCCAAATAAGAAACAAACAAATAACAACAAACCAACACTCCTTACTTTTACAAACTCATGTGATTTCTCTTAGGTCCTCAATATAATTTCCCCTTTGCCATTTAACTTACCATAATCTAGGCATAGATGTCTCATTATAGTCAAAGGTTTTACACACAAACTGAAAGGGCAGGGTTTTATGTGAGAGCAATGATCTGCTGGAATAATCTTAAAGTTCTGTTTAATGACCTGAAGGGGACATAGTCTGGATATTATTATTATAACACTATACCCATTTTTCAGAATGATTTATAGCTTCTAGAATATTTTTTTTTCTTTTTTCTTTTTTTTTTGCAGTTTTTGGCCAGGGCTGGGTTTGAACCTGCCACCTCTGGCATATGAGGCCGGCGCCCTACTTCTTTGAGCCACAGGCACCACCTGCTTCTATAATATTTTCAAACATTTTTCTTCACAGTGTTTAAAACAAAATGTTTTGAATATATTTTTTCATTTAAAATTATAAATTTAATATTGAGTTTCTCATAGACATTTAAAATAGAGAAAGCACATATAACTATTTTAATGGCTAATATCATGGATCAAACATTTTTCTGGGACATACATATACTAATTTTCATACTTATGTAAGACTATATATCTTCCCCAAATTGCCAGTCCTGAAAAAGGAGCAGTGTCTTCACAGATTATTCAAAAGTTAGGGTATGAAAAATCATCCAATTAGTTCATATTCCACAGGCAGTGCATTTTCACAAAGCATTGATTTAACAACAGGCATGTGGCCTGACTTGTGGTCATTCCTTGCTATGACAAAGAATTTCAAACTATTAAATAAATGTCCAATTAGATTGGTTTAATTTCTCATAGATATTTCTCGAATAGGATACTTGTTTCTTATGTTTAATTTTTTTAAGTTATTTGACTACTATTTAGTTCAATTTTGAAATCTCCATAAAGAATTTCAAGTAATCTGAAAACTGAGACGCATTTTCACTAGAATTCTAACTTTCTCTTTCATCACTCATTTATATTTTACTGAATTATGCTTTGCTCAATAAAATCTGAATGTCATTATTTTTTAGCTCCACGCAGAACAATGTGTCTCCTAACTTTTACCTGACATTGCATTTAAGTTATATAAGGCACGTTAAGTCTTGCATTTGTTTCGAATTTATCCAATGTCCTTCTCTATTTTTTGTGTGTAATTTATTCATACCTTTATCCCTATTATTTAAAGAAGATATAGAGGCTTAAAATAAATATTTACTAACATTTTTCTAGTTTGGAGCCAAGAAAGAAAGTTTTCACAGAGATGAGTTTTAACTCTGTGTGTTTAATGCAATGCTTCACTTACCACGTGATGTCATTTTCTTTTAGAAGCATGCCATTTATTTTTGCTTCATTCTTCTCATGTTTGAATAGATGCTATCTATTAAAACATACACTGGGAAAAAAACAGGATTGGTGGGATGGCTTTAGTCAGTGTCACTTTTAAGTGTGTATGTGTGTATGTGTGTACGTGTGAACTTCCACGCTCCCTTCTATAACTAAAGTGAAGTTTCTGAATGAACACTCTATGTTTAGAAAATATTTCTCTAAAGTTTATCTATTGCACTGAGATGGAACCTTCTGCTACTACTCTGGGTGTTTTTTGTTTTTTGTTTTTTTTTCTTTTTTGCATTTTGAGAGATTAAGAAATAGTTAATAGTTTTCATACAAGTCAAGTACAAAGATTAACTTTCCTACATTTGCTGTATTTTGTGATCATTTATACTTTGTCCCTACCATAACTAGTCATGGTCTCAATAGGCAATAAACCATTTCCCTTAATTTCATGCTAAGTATCCTCATATTGTAAGGCAATAAATGAAAATGTTGAAGGACAATGTGGAATAACAGCTCTACCGTATTTTCCTAAAATAGTTTATGCATAATTGGTTGGCGTATGAATTTTCTCTGACTACCTTAGTAGCTTAAACAATAGAAATTCATTGTTGGATGCTAGAATTCCAAGGCCTAGGTGGTTTCTCCTGAAGTCTCCCTCCTTGGATTGAAGATGGCAGCCTTCTCTCTTTGACTTACATAATTTATCCTCTGTGAATAAGGATCCCTGGTGTCTCTCCCTAAGTCCAAATTTTCTCCTTATATGAGCATATCCGTCACATTGGATTAGAGTCCTCTGAATAGCCTCATTTAACTAAATCACTTCTTTGAAGGCCCTAATTCCAAAGGTATTTATATTCTCTGACAGTTGGGACTTCTATATATGAATCTGGACATAATTTAGCCCATAACAGGTGAATAATATCCTGTTGTTGGTTTATTTTGTTTTGTTTTTAGAGCTGCTCACACTCTATTTCAGTACCATAAAGACAACATGAATTAACATTTAGGTAAATTAAGATTAACTATCTTTATCAATGTAGTAGTTATTGTACATTTTCTCTAGACTTTGGCCAACATTGGCCTTTAGTTTAAAATGCAGGTATAGCATCCATATTATAAATATAATGGCAGTTGATAAGTTCTACATGAGATACTGCTGTTCACACGTCACGTAAAATGTGCAGTCTCATTTGTAAGATAATTTAAATTGGAAGTGATCCATATTCTCTGTGATATTATTTTAATTTTTTAGAATATATATTTTATCTTCACTCAAAAGGTGTGCAAATAGTATGAGTGACTGGATTATGTCATTGAGAGCATAGTAGACATCTTGCTTTGTGCAAGTAATATAATTAAGGGCACAGTGTTAATTTCCTCTCATTTCAAATGATGCAGAGTTGTGAGAATACATAAATCATAATTGTCTCATCTTTTCTCCTTTCCAGGGCCTTTTGTAGTGGTTACTATTCCTCATAAGAGACAACGCTAGAATAGGGATAAGGAACACAGTTTCTAAAACCAGGCTGAGTAGGTATGAATCTCAGGTGTACCATCTAATGCATATTCTCATTTGTGGTTTGGTGATGGCAGTAGTATTTGTCTCATAGAGATTTTATAATGTCTAAAAGAGTCACTATAGAGAACATATATTTTAGTGTCTAATAATGAAAATCTACATGAGGAACATTAAATAAGTCTCAGACCAGTGAGATGTTCCCACTGTGATCTACAAAGATGTTCAGGCCACTCATATTCAAAGGTAGTTCTATCATCAAGACGGTATTGTCCTCTCCCTTGTGTATTAACATGCACTTCTTAATTTTTTCTTGCTTTATTCATTCCCAGTGCTCTAAGGTCTCTGTCAGTTGAATTTTAGATTCTTCTTGTTTTATTGCAAATGTATACATTGTTTGGCCACTATGGACACTTGTGGCTTCTCTCTCACTGTGGCGCCACCTAAATTTAGTCATTTACATGGAGCCAGATGAAAGCTTTTAGATCTATGAAGATTTTAGGTGCTACTCTTCTGTGTTTTTCAAAATCAATACATAACTACTCATACAAAAGAGAAAGTTAATTTCTGCTTTAATGATATTATAAAACAAATGTCAAGTTATGTCACACATGATGCCCCATATTTTCTGATTCTTTAGATTTACTCTTTAATCTCCTTTGGTATTTTAGCCCTGGCTAATGTCTTTTATAGATCTCCATCATTCTCATTTATGCACTTCTCATGTCTGTAGTTTTCTTTGTTTCCTTGAAGTCAAAGTTCCTTTTTTTTTTGTTTGTTTTTTTGAGACAGAGCCTCAAGCTGTCACCCTGGATAGAGTGCTGTAACATCACAGCTCACAGCAACCTCCAATTCCTGGGCTCAAGTGTCAATTTCTGTCTCTGCCTCCCAAGTAGCTGGGACTACAGGTGCCCGCCACAACGCCTGGCCATTTTTTGACTGCAGCCGTTATTGTTTGTTTGGCAGGGACTGGATTCATACCGCCAGCTTAGGTGTGCGTGGCTGGTGCCTTAGCCCGTTGAGCCACAAGCACCGAGCCGAAGTCAAAGTTCCTTGGAACACACTCTGGGTTCTTGTTTCTCTTCGTCCACTCTGTCCCCAGATAGATCAAGTAACTTATCAGATGTGCAAATTGTGTTGGAGTAAAGTTGGTATGTGTAGCTCAGCTTAGCCTTTCCGGACTGGTGTGATCTAATAGCAGCTTCCACTCATAGTAGCTGAGCCTTACTTTTCATCCTGGGTTAATATTCATTAACTTTCTATGTGAAAGAGAAAGTAAAAACACCTGTTAAACTACCACAAAATCAAGTGACTGAATGTCAAGATTTAATACAGCAGAAATATGTGTCTTAAAACTTACAGGGAAAGGGGAAAGGGAGGGGAGGGGAGGGGGGAGTATGGGTGGAGGGAGGGCAATTGGTGGGATCACACCTACGTGCATCTTAGCAGGGTACTGGGGAAACTTATTAAATGTAGAGTATCAATGTCTTTATATAGTGATCAAGAAAATGCCATGAAGGCTATCTGTAAC
>CAUYON010138076.1:0-41545 GCA_963573935.1 Arctocebus calabarensis | reverse complement strand
GGAAACAAATGAATACAGTCCCTTCCACCAGGGGCAAGGTGAATGAATGTATCAATGAATGGATACAGTCCTTTCATGGGATTGAGGCCTAGGAAATTCACAAGAAATTGACCTAGGCATAGGAGATGGGGGTTCCACATTACTGTATCTTTTCTATGTTTAGATATGTGTAGATACACAAATACTTCCCACAAATACTTCCCAATTGCCTAAAATATTCAATATATATAGTAACATGCTTTATGGGTTTACAGTGTAGGGACAACTGACTACACAAACAAACTTACATGTGCCGTCAGATATCCCTCTAGGTTTCTACAAGTACATTCTATGACGTTTGCACAGTGACTCATTTCTCAGAGTGTGTCCCTGTTAAGTGACACATTACTGCATTAACTAACATAGGTTTTTGCAACATGGACCCCCACCTTTTGGTGGCTTAATGTAAGAAGCTCATTTCTTACTATGAGAAGTTTGATTAGAGTCAGAACAGAAGAGACAGGCTGTGCACCATGTAGTTACTCCATCCTTTCTTAGGGCCTCTGAGTTCTCTCCATTCACTCACAGGGAAACAAAGAAAAGAAATGGGACAGCTCAGGAGTCTTTTCTGGTCAGGTCTGGAAATCCTTTATATCCCATTCCATTCAGTTACTGCAAAGTAAGTTGGGAAATGTGGTCTAATGTTCCCCAAAAGATAAAAATGCATTTGTTAAAGAGTTAGGCAGTCTATGCCACAGGGAAGGTAGTCGGCATAAGGAGTGAAGTTTCAGGGACTCCTGGCCCCAGATATAAGCGAAAAGTCATTCAGGGATATAACACCTTGTGCTGGGAAAAAAAAAAGACTTCTGGAGGAGATAGGAGGCTAGGGTGGGAGATTTGTACAGCCCGGACTATATACTGCTTTGCACAAGCTGGCCACTTGGACTGTACATAAGCAGCAACAATTCCCCTATGACACCGCCCCATGATCGCACAGTGAAGCAAGGCTGCTGTGGAGATGACCAGCCAGCAATGAAATAAGAAGATCCTGAATTAGAAGTCACATCTGGCCTGCCAATGTGGATCTAATCATTGTTGGCAGAGAGGGGGTAAATAAAGGCAAGGAAGTACCTAAAAGCAGATAGAGTGGGAATAGGGCCAAGGAAGAATCAAGGAGTGGAAAACTCAAGGAGGACACCCCACTGGGAAGGTGACAGGAGAAATGGACAGAAGGGTGTTAACTAATGGCAAAGAAGATAACTTGTCAGCAGGGTCAAACACTAACAGGAAATAAAATTGCAATGTCCCATTGCCTTATGAAACTGGATGTCACTGGCTCCTCTACCAGGAGCAATCCCTGCAGAGTGTGCAAGGAAGAAATGTTGCTGAACAAAGAGCATAGTGTGAATGGGAACAAGAAAGGAAGAAAAGCGAGGGAAAGCAGGTGCATGCACATTGACAACTCTTTCAATAGGTTTCATTGTGAAAAGGAAGAGAATGAAGCTTACTGAGATGAGGGTTAAAGGTTACTTTTTTTCTCTTTAACATGGATTAAACTAGAACATGTTTCCAAGCTGAGGGGAAAAACCAGTGAGGGAAAATTTAAAGAAGCCAGGAATTATGGAAAAGCAGGAGAAAGTTGACTTACTGACAGATCCAAAGTCCCAGAATTTAAATTCTCATTCTAGCTGGGATATTGTAGAGGAAGGAGGGAAGAGAGGGCCCCCACCCCTGCAGTGCCCTGAGAACAAAGCAAAATGATTGGAACCGAAAGGCCCTTGAAAGGATATACGGGGTTGATTTCATGTCACTCTGCATCACTACCAGTAATTATAATACAGAAATGTGCAAATAGTACTAACCATATTCTTTCTAAATGAAATGAAACTTGTATTTCCATATAATGACCCAACACCACTCAGTACCACAGAGAACAGAGTGGATCCCAATTTTAATTAGGAGAACGTTTCAAATATTTATAACTACTTTGACCCCAAAAGATTTGAAATCATTAATTTTTTCAGAAATTAACCAAGCCATTTCACTTCTTCCCTCAAATAAGGATTTAATGCTAGAGAAATTACAGCAAGCAAGGAGCATGTGGACCTATTGCACCCCCAAAACCAGTCACCAGAAAGCTATATGGAGACCATAACCAATGCTTTTTTGTGCCTTAAGCAGGAAACAATAAACAGCACTCATTTTATTTTTAAGGAATAAGAAAGAGTTCTCAATTAAGCTGATATGAGAGATAGAGTAGAAGTATTTATGGATCTTGAAATCTAGTTCCTTTTCATGGTTGAAAATATAAATCATAAATATTACTCATTATTACTTTTTTTTAGCAGAAAAATCAAACTACCTATGATTTTATGTACAGGATGGCTAAACAGGTTCAGAAAACCTTGCAAAGTTACCAGTGCAATCACAAGCCTGAAGTATCAGACTTTAGGTGGGGGTGACAGGTCAATCACAATGCCTGGGAAGGAATGTAACGCGGCTTTGCAAATTCAAACTCTAAAAATGAATTACAGGACATGAAACGACTAGGTCCCGTGTGCTATTCTTCCATACACCTACTTCCTAGCCCTCCACACTCCCCCTTACAGATTTTATTTTCCTTCATAAAACCAATTATAATCGAACCTACAATCTATATTTTTTATATGCTTTTTGCTATCTCATGAGAATGCACACTTCGTGAGATAAGGGATTTTTACCTGGTTTCATCAATGTGATATCACCCTTCTAACAGTCCCTGGCACCTGGTGAACACTGACTAGGTAAAATTTATGCGAAGGAAGGAAGGAATCAATACAACTGAATAAGTCACATTTTAATCTGTCACTGTCTGTCACTTCAGCCTCATTCTTGGTGTTCCCCATACTCCAGCCACATCCAATATTTCCTATTCTCAGCTGGTTCCTGCTATTTTATGCCCTGGTGTCTTTCACATATGTTCTCCACTGATTTAGTACCCTTCTCTTTACCCACTTCACACACACACACCACCCAAAGACTCTCCTACTTAACCCCTTACACCGAACATCTTAGCTCAAATATTATCTCAGTGAAGCCTTTCCTTACCACCCCAGCAGGTTCCTCACTTTCATTCAATATTTACTCATTAAACTCATATTTATTGAAAGTTTTTCATGTGCCTGGCACTATGATTGGCACAAGAGGAAAAATGACAAGCAAACCCACATGTGGATCCTGTGCTTGTGGAATGTGCATCACTGCCACTGTGCCTTGCTCATCTAGCAATCTACAGTGAAACTAGACTCTGGAATCCTGCAGAAAAACGCCATTTCCTATTTATCTCTGCTTCCCCAGTACCTAGCACAGTGTTTGCTGCTTGACAAATGTTTAATAAATGAAATAACCTAATGACTACAGGATGTGAAAAGTACCCTCTCTACATTTGATATTGACAACCTGATTCTTTTCCCTCCTGACACTGAATATTTCTGGGATATTGCACTGGATGTGATTTTTACTCTTCTTTCCTTCTTTCTTTCCTTCCTTCTTTTTTTCTTCCTTTCCAATGTCTATAACGGCTACAACTCATTCATTACCTGCTTTGTGCTAGGCACTACACTACACACTAAATATATAATATATAATCCCCACAACTACCCTACTGAGCAAATGTGATTGTCCCTGTTCCTTTTCCTCTTTCCAAGCTCCATCCCTTTGTTCTCGCTGCCTTAGTTTTACCAAGGGCATACAAGACACCCCTGTTAGCAAAAGGCTCTAAAGTCTCCATGTTTTACATAGAGATCCAGTTTCCTGTATCTTCTCTGCCTCTCCTGTTATGTTGCTAAACTTGCCTTTGACCATAAATTGTCTAATACAAATCTTGGCAAGGTAACAAGTCTAGACTATATTGATTTCCTTGACAAGTGACAAATAGAACATCATGATGAGTTATTTCAATAAAAACCAAAAAGAGTTACAACTTAGGACAGCTGTCACTGAGCCCAGTGCGACCTCAAGATTAATACCAGGTTCTCTCCCAGAGAAAAGCTAACAACAGTCAATTCTTCTCAATCCTGTGATTGACAGCATTTGGATGTTCAAATCATATGGCAGCATCTATAGTGGCCAATATGTCACAACTCACCGCCCAAATGAGTTTAGTAATTAAGGTGTGAGAATGACCTCGAAATACCCCAGCATCGCCTGTAACACATACATAAAGTACATCCCCAGCCTGATTGTATGAGGATATTTCAGGATATCTTTGGGCTTTGAATTCAGGCAGAAATTGTTGTAATGTTGACTTCTCCATTTTCTATGTCACCTTCAGAAAGATACTTAATCTTTCTCAGTATCTTCATCCTTACCTGTAAAATCAGACAATATATCCTATTGCATAGGCTTGTTGGGGAAAATCATGAGGAAAGATGAGATAGAGGGGTTAGCATTTCACAATAGGTATAAATTCCCTTTCCTTCTTTTTCTCTCTTCTGTTTTACTTTACGCCATGGAAATCTAGAATTTTAGAGCTATAAGCAAATGAAATATTATTAATATCAAAGTCCTAACCACTGCAGAAAGCATTCTAGAAGGTCATCTGAATGCCAGGGCTCAATCACCCACAGGGACTGAAAGCCTGCTACTTTGCAAGGCAGTTGATGAACGAAAGAAAGAATGAAGAAATGAACAAGAGAACGAAAATAGAGCACATCCCATTTCTTCTGTACTTATTTGGCTGTGCCCCATTATTCTGTCTGTTTTAATACCAGTCTTTCTCTATTATGTGTTTGTTTCCCCCACTAGACTAAGGCCACCTTCATCACAGGGTCCATTTTCTCTAAAACCTAAAAGAGTGCCTGGTACAAAGACTGGCTAAACATTAGAATGAAAGATGCATAGTGAGATGTTTGTACAGTCCTGGAAATCCTTCCTTATATAATCTTTCCTTCTATAAGCAAACATCTTGCTAAAATGACCTAACCCTCAGTTTCTGTGCACGTCTGTTTTGTATGCAGCTCCTAGGCTGGTTGTGATCATTTTATGTGTCCATTTGGTGCCATGGAAAAGTCCTATCTCCCTAAAGGAGGACATAGTATCTCCAGGAAGGGATGGACATTCTGCATATAAATCACAGAAACAAGAAGTTGATGATCATCAAGAAATTGAATTGTGGTCATAAAAAGAGCCTCGAGCTGCATAGACCTCTGCACAGAGCAGGCACTTGATAGATGCTAATTGATGGCTAAAGGAAAATGAGAGAAATTCCATCGTCTCTGATCTAAATTATACATTCAGACTGTCCAAGAGCTTTAGGACTGATAATAAATGGATTTTTAAAAAACACTTTGGACCATAAATTCTTAAAGTAAAGGGATTTTCTTCCTCTAAATCCTTCTCTAATTCTTTTTCTTAAGTTTTCTTTCCTTTTTAGCGATAAAAAATCTTAATCCCACACGGTCAGCTAGAAGGCTAAGCAGAAAACATGTTCTGTACTACTTATCAAACATGTGTTAGTGCTCCAAAAACTGAGCTACCACCAGGGATAGAGGGTTATAAGGAAACACGGAACAGTCTCTGTCTCTGAGGCGCTCACAGGTCCGTAGGATAGACAGAACATCATAACTGTATGATGATAATAATGTATTTTATTCTGTAACAGGGCACCACAAAGTTGGTGGTTTCAAACAATAAAAATGAATCTCTTTATAGCTCTGAAGACCAGCTGTCCACAATCAGGTGTCAGCAGGGCCATTGTTCCTACAGAGAAGAATCCCTGTCCCATGTTGCTTCTGGTGGCTGCTGACTGCCTTGGCCTGTGGCCACATCCCTCCAATCTCTACCTCTGGATTCACATTGTCTTTTCTGTATATTTCTGTTCTTCTCTGTGTATTCAGTATAAGAACACTTGACATTAGATTTAGGGCCTCTCACATGACTTCTTTACCTCAAGATTTTTAAGGTAAAAAATCTCATTACATCTACAAAGACCCTTCTCCCAAATAAAGTCACATTCATAGGTTTTAGGGATTAGGATGTAGACATATCTTTTCTGGGGGGTGCTATTTAAGTCACTACAGTAACCAACCATGCTAAAAGTGATTGTCTTCATTTGGAAAGGAGAAACCAAGGTTTCAAAAGGTTAGCTATTGAAGTTTGGAAAGGTTAGATAACTTGTCTGAGATCACTAAAGTGGAGAATGGCACAGCCAGATCTCACACTCAGATCTGGCTTAAAGGCACCTGCTGTCTTTGTGTCTACTCAGTAAGGAGATTATAAGATAGGGCTCTTAATGATCACAAGATCTAACTCAGATCAAGTAGGCAGGATTCTTAAAAACCTTGTAAAGACTCGCCTCAAAAATGAGTACATAGTAAAAATATTGTCTGTAAGAAGACGATGACTCCAACGTATATAAGAACCAAATACTCCCTATTGGGAAGGCTGCCAGAGCAAAGGCAAAGTGCTTTGGATGAAGTGCTCTGAGACTGACATATTCCAGAGGACAGAAGGCCATTATCACTTGGGGGCAAGAGAAGAGAGAAGTAGAAAGGCCTTGTGGGTGAATATGGTTGAATAGGAACTAGAAAAAGTAGGATTTAGATTTGCAAAGAAGGTATCACAGACACAGAACATTAAGACAAAAGCACAGAAGAGTAAAGCCGTGGAGCCTGCTGGGAATCTGGAGAAGTACAATTTGCTATAGTGTAGGGTACACAAAGGAAATTACTGAGAGAGAGAGATGAGGCTCAGGGGCTGGATAGGGATATTTCTTAAGGCATCATCATCATGCTACATGATGGAGTTTGGACTTGGATTCAGAGTGTGGGAGCAAAGGAAGACTATTCAAGATTCATAGTGAAAGAAGCTGATACAAAACAGAAGTCAAGGGAAATGAGAGTTGCCTCTGATCCTTCCAGCTGCTCTTTTGTGCCTTCATTATAATAAAGCACAATCTTTATTAAACCATCTTTAGCTTTTGTTCTGGGGAAGGATGTGGTAAGAGATAGACTGGCTCTGAGTTGGAGCCAGGAGTTTAAAATGGTGCAATATCAGCCATCTGCTCCCTAGTAAAAAAGTAATTCAATGTCTGGTTCCAGAGCAGAAGCCGGAGTATCAGCCTCTTTAAATTCTGGAATGGGTGATCTGTTTCTACAGGCCATTTCTCAACCAGCAGACTTTTATTTCTAGACATTCAAATCTTCTGAGGTCTTCCAGGGCTGAGATGGCTAATGAAATTGGCTACAACATTTGGTCACAACTCTGGGGTCAAAAAACTATTTGCCCTTACTAGAAGGGCAATTCCAACCCTCCAACACAAGTCCTCTCCAGCTGTAACAGGAGCAGACAAAGAAGAAAAGGAGCATCTCACCTCTAACAGTACAATCAACTGGTGCACCAGCAGCTGAGAAGGTCAAAGACAAAGAACTGAAAACAAATCTAAACAAAGACCCCTTCCTGCACATTTTTGTTCCTTTGTCCCTTGAGTCCATCCATCTGCTTCTTCAGTCACCTTTTTCTTAGAAGTTATGAGTAAGAGAAAATTGACCTGCTGCTGCTTCAGCATAAATTAACATCTGTTAGTAGAAAGCAGAATGAATCTTAGAATGTTTTACAATATAGGAAAATATTAATTATACCTAATATTCATAGAGCAGGTTATAAAGCACTTTCACACAGATAATTTCATTTTATCTTTACAGAATTGATACCATAACACATAAAACTTAGAAGTGTGCTGGGAACATAGCAGGTGTTCAATAAATATCATTCTCCTCATTCACCACTGAACGATTTCCACTGTCTCCATTTCAGCCTGCCCTAGGCTGTCACTTCCCATTCCTCTCTGAGGTGAAAACTGGGGCAGTATTGTTTTTTTCTTTTCCTTCTAACAAATAGATCCTACCAAATCCTTTTAAATGAACCTGCAGAAGTACAGAGTGACAGTTTTTGTAAATCATTTTAATGGTAAAAAATTATTTCTCCTCTCAATATAAACACAGCTCAAGTCTGTTAAACTAAAACAGTCAAATGCCAGGAGTCTATTTCATCTGCCCTAACAACCAGATTGCATCAGGACATTTTTAGCCCAGGTGAATGCTACATGATAAATTATGCAGATGATCAGAAATATTAGTACAATCATTGTCATAGCTTTGTCTATGTCATGCAGGTGGGAGACCTTTTAAACTGGTCCTTTAAGTTATGAAAAATTACTGATAAATATAATAATTCATCCTGTGGTTGGAGTCCTGCCCGGTGTGAGGTATTTCTTCTCCCCTTTGCATCTCAGTGAATGGTTTCTGTCCAACAAAAATCCTTGTGCATTAACTTAAAGACAAAGCTCTACTGCAGAAAAATAGTCAAAGGACTGCTGCTTCCTATTTTCTATCATTGCCTACGAAGGTAAATAAATTTAGTTCCTCTCCCTATCAATATTGTGTTCATCCTTCAGTGTCACTTCCGTACCCCCAACAGTCAGGACTAACCTCCTGTCCTCTTGGGTGAGGGAATTACTAATTAGCCCTAATTCTTTCTGCCATGTGTAATACTTGTTTGTTTCTATGCTTTATAAGAATGAAGATAGGACAAGGTCCTCTTTAGGTCTGTAGTTTTCCCATGGCCTAGTGTGATGCCTGACACTTGGTAGGTGGTCAGCAAATGTTTGTGGAATTTAAATTAAAGTCAAGTAAAAAGTATAGAGCAAATGCAATCACTGTTTGAAAGGATCAGCAGACCTCATGCTGTTAGAGCCTTCCTGGTTCAGACATACAGAAGCTTCACATGGAGACCATGTTTCTTGCCTGACAGTGTGCGCTCAACAGGCCCTAAGGTAAAGGAATCTTTCCTGATGTTATACAATGATTAAGGTGTGCTTTACATGTACACAAGACACTGTGAGATCTTGCTAAGTTATAAATAAGAAAAGACGTTATACTTAGCATGAGAATCAAGGTGCTCAGTCTCCATCAAGGAATCCCCAAGACCCTACACGGACATGTGCCAGTCACTCCTGCCAATCAGAGAGCATTACTAAGTTAAAAGAGCTCTCATGTGATCTGGAGATAACATGATAGAACTGGGAGGAACCAGAGTCTACCCCCAATATCAGCCAAAGCAATTGACAACCAACAGCATAGGACCCTTAGAATTAGAGGTTCTACAGCTCCAACAATTTCTTCCTTTACTTCAAGATTCTAGTAAAACAGAAACTATGGCATCTTACCTCTGGGGAACAATGTGATACGATAGAGAAAACTTGATCCTTGTGTCTAGGAAGGCCGGATATAAATGCTAAATCTACCAAGAGACAGGTTGTGATCTTGTGCAAGTTAATGAAATTCTCAGGGTTTATATGTTTAATGAGGAGAGTAAAACCTGCCTCACGTACAAAAGTGTTCACTGCCTTCTGTTCTTTCAATATTACCAACTCTGGGCCCAAATGCATATCCATAAATTCCACTCCCTCACCCTTCTAGGTTTCTGATGGTCCTCTCTAGGTGTATGAAAATAGAATAATATAACAAAGAGGCATTTTCATGGAATGGCCAAACTTGTGTTATTAGAAATCAAAAGGCACAAACAGGGTATTAGTACCACTTGGGATAAAAACAGATGATTGCTAGTAAAGCAACCTACACCCTTTCATGATGTAAGGCTAAGCCTGGGCACTGAGTCATTCGCTGTGCACTGTGCCTATAGGGGTAAAAACCTCTTTGCCCAAGGGGCTCCTATTAGCCAAAGGCAATTTTTCTGGACAAGGGGGAAACTGTGAGTCATTATCATCCAATACTCACAGCAGCCAGAAATGAGTGTATCTGCCCAGTAAAGGGGATCTAGCCATATGTTGACTGTATCTACTACATATAGATAAACTGTTTCTGGCTAAAAAGTGTTGTTATGACTACCCTATTTTACAATATAGAAAAATATTTGACTCCTCTCCCCCATAGTAATCCTGACCCTAAAGCAGTCTATCCCAGAATCTGACATCCCCCAGTGACTCCTAAGCCTGGCTACACATGAACTGTTAAACATAAGTAAATGCTGTTAATGTCCCCCCTCTATTCCTTTGGCACTCATCTTTCTAGTACATACATGTTGCAGCCCAAAGACTTCCTTTCATCAAACATATGGGGCAGGCCCGGAGTTCCAGGGGGTTGGTGTCCCAGGGAGCAGCCATCAGTGCTAACAGGTAGGAGCTGCAGGATAAATACCCAGCTTCCTCAACCCACAGGGTGGCACACGCAGAGGTATGGTATGCCATCTCCCAATAGAGTGAGCCCTAGTTGCCCAAGTTACCTCTCAAATAAGCTGCTTGCCCTCAAATTCTTATTCAGAGTTTTCTGGGGGAACCCTATCTAAGATCACATTTAACTGCTAATACTCAATATCTACATTCCCAGCATAACCTAATTCTTGTCAAATTTGTGTTGTACGAACAAGATGCATGATAACTTTGTTATGACAATTATTTGATTAACTACAACATATCATTCTCCCACAGGTGTAGAAAACAGAATTAACTGTGTTTGCATGCACACATAACACAGAGTCTCATTTTGAACATTACATAAATAAAACAAGCATTTTGAAGCATATAGCTGTCTAACATGACCCAGAGAGCCCTGACTGACATTTGTTGACCCCACACTTGACCTCTAGGGCTTTCCTCAGCACCAAGGCTCCCCTGCTAATGAGTGGGATCTGATAACCAACTTACCTCCTCCTTCTTCTCTTCCTTCTTTTCTTTCTGTTCTTCCTCCTCTTGTCTTTCAATTTCTCTTCAAGTGTATGCTCATTATAAAATACCAAGCCATTTTGAATTCTCATTCTGGCTATACTAGGAAATCTGAATTGTAAAGTAAAATAAGTCCTATAAAATGAAATAGACCTATTATTTCCTGTGCTGCTTCATGAGCTGAAAGAATGACAAATGGGATACCAAAACACCAGGGCAGTTGGCATTAATTAATACTAAAGTTACTGAGTTAAACAATGAATTTTAAAGAAATAATTCTAAGATGTCATTTCAATTAAGGGACTGTCACTGAAATTATGGATGTGGGTGGTGTCTAGGAAACTCGACCATGGCACTATTACAGGAAGAAACCATTAACTCCAAAGAAGCAAGTGAATGAAAATGAAAATGAAAAAAAAAAATCTATGCCTCCAAAAATGTCTGGAAGAAACTGCAAAGTTACTAATCTATTGTAAACTTCTCTACCTTCTCAACAAAATAAAGATGCATCATGATTAGGCCAAATCTAGAAGAGATCATTTTAGTAGTTTTCTCCCTTTACTAAGGTTTGAGGAGAAAGCAAGATGATGATTTAGAGTGAAAAGTTCTAATTGATACAACCCTTGACTTTTCTCCCCAAAATGATTCCCTCTGCTGGGCTCAGAGAAATGAACAATATCAGCTTTATAAAATTTGGAAAACTGGGACATGAAGGGTATAGAAATTTAGAACTGGAAGAACTTCCTTAATTACCATGAAGTTTAACTACAAAATTGCACAAATAAGAATAAGGATCCAGAATCTGGAGGCCACATAGTCTAGTCTTCAGAGCTCAACCTGTACATTTCTCCCTCCCTCTACAATGCAGTAGGTCACTGCTGGTGCTAAGTGTAAGGAAACATCCTGAAGATGTTTGGTTAAAAATAAAAATACAAATTCTAATGAAGGGAATAAATCTCCTAATATGTCACCAAGAACAGACACACATGTTCTCTCTCAATCTTAGTTTTTTCCTCTGAAACATGGATATAGTAACTACCAACTAAAGGTTATACTCCTGTAGAGCACCTCATTTTTTCTCTATGTATACGGCATGCTCTGTATTATGTATTTAATGTATGCCTGTTCTACTATAATGAATTTTGAAGAGGTTGAATATATCTGGAAAACAAAAGGTATATGTTCACTAAAGGGTTGACCAGAGGCAGGGGAGGGAAGTGGGGAGCAAGGAATCAGGACTTGTCTTCAAAACTCCTTCATCTCAGGATAATGGTTCCTATCACTTTAGATGGTGAGCCTTGTGGAAGGGATGAAAGGGTGGCCATCAGTCTACTAGTGTTTGACCAACCCTCAACTGGCTTCCACTGTAGGATTTTTTTGTTGTTGTTATTTTGGTTTTTCTTTTCTTCTCTTATAATTTTTCCTAAAATAAACAGCTCTTATGACCAAGGACAGCTGGGGATTTTTGACCACTTTCATTATCTGGAAAAAGGACAATTTCATTTTTAATTCTGGGTTCATCTGAGATTGTGCATGCCATTATGATTCCCAAATTAGTTCAGAAAAATGCTGATATTTTATTCAAACTCCTTTATTTTCCATTGAAGCAGAGTAGAGTGACATTTTACCCTTGAAAGGAAATGAAAATTTTTCCTTATCTTTTTCACCTGAACATTTCCTATTCTCAATCAAATCCCATTTGTAGAGCTTCCTTTCAGAGTTACAAGAGTGCAAGTAATCAAGGGTTAGGGCACTGCAAAATTTCTAAGAGAGGGACTGACTTAGACAAGATTAAAGTAAACTTAAGGTGACAACATGAGTCATAACAATAGCTCAGTTGGTTCTCACCACTATTATCCCCTACTCTGTAGATGAAAAAACGAGAATCAGAAAAGTTAAGTGGTCTGCCTATGGTCACATAACTCTTAAAATAGAATATAAATGAAAATATAGCTCTTTGGATTCACAATTTAGTTCTATTTCTAACCTGCATAGCTGTTCATATATTCCATGAACCCTATAGATATTGTTTTATTTGTAGAAGCCTCTCACTAGACCATGTTCATAATGAGTCCCTTTTATTGAACCAGCAGGCATGACAACCAGTTATTCTCCTTTCACAGATAAATGAAGGGAAGCATTAGGAAATTAAACAACTTGACAAGTATTATACAAAGGAACCTGAAGTTAGGTAAGTTCTTGTTCATACAGATTCTCACATGAAAAACAATATAGTCAAGTTTATATAGAGGAAGAAAAAATGGGAAAAATCATGTGTAAGACTCCTAGTCAACCATAAGATGGATGCAAATTGCTTCCATAAACATAAGATCAATATTAGTTTTCTAGACTGTATTAACACATTACTACTAATTTAGTGACTTAAAACTCATCTATTATACCAAAGCTCAGTGTCTCACAAGGCTGCAAAGTGTCAACCAGACGGGGGTCTGCTCTGAGCTTCAGGTTCTCTTCCAAACTCACCTGATTGTTGGAAGAATTTATATCTTTGTGACTGAACAACTCAAGGCCAACAGGAGAGTCTGTCTAACCTCTTTTAAAGTGCTTACCTGATTAGGTCTGGCCTACCCAGAAAATTCTTCCTTTTGATTTATTCAAAGTCAAACTAATTAGGGGCCATAATTACCTCTATAAAATCTCATCACTTTTCTCATATAATATAATTGTGGGAGTGACACCAATAGCATTCATTAGTTCTTCCCACAATCAAAGGGAAGGGGTTATATAGGGGCCCTACAGTATGGGAAAGGGATCTTAGAGCCATCTCAGAACTCTCCTACCACAGAAGCAACAGCACTCTCTAACTTGTAACTGTCAGATTTGATATTCTACCTATAATCCAGACATCAATTTGACAATATTGCTGGGATCCGTACAGGTCTTAACCTGAACACCAGATTATCATTCAATTAGGCAGCCCAGACAAGTACTGATAGTCATGACTGGCATAGAACAAAGATATCTAGAAAGTCCGAAGCAAAACAATCAATCTCTTTTTGGAAGACACTTCTACATCAGAGGGATCTAGAAATTATTATTTTTAAAAATTAATACATCACTTTCATACTCACAGGTCAAGGTACCAGTAAAGAACATGCACATTCAAAAAGAAAGGAACCTATTGATAAGACAAATAGAAAGGCTATTCCTGGTTCTATAAAACTGAATCTCAGAGTAATGTTGCCTTTTTTAGATTCAGCTTTAAGAAGAACTAATAAAACAAAACCCAAAAAGCCCCTGGGCTAAGTATCAAAAACACTTATAATGTGACCCTAACCTGTAATGCCCCTCCCCTCCTCGTGTGACCTGAGTATCTCTCTTCTCTTCTATGGGCCATAGCACCCTCACCTGTAAGAGTGATCTGGCTCAAGTTGAAACCATGTCAAATGTTTCTCTTTCCTAAAAATAATAATAATAATAATAATGGGGCAGTGCCTGTGGCTCAAGGAGTAGGACGCTGGCCCCATATACCGGAGGTGGTGGATTTAAACCCAGCCTTGACCAAAAACTGCAAAAACAAAAAAGAAAGCAATGAAAAAGATTAATTATTCATGAACTCGGGTGTAATCAGTGATGCTTGTCATATGCCTTCTCTCTAGTTATATACTCTTGTGTGTCCATGGCCAATGTATTTAACCAGCTCAACCTGTTCCCTGTTTAACTGGAAATAATGATATCTACTCAAAGAGATGGGGAGAGGGTTAACTAATGTGATGTACAAGTGAACTAACCAGGAGGGGTCCTGGATGTAGTAGGCACCCTTGGCTTGCCCTTAGTATGCTCCATCGCTTTAAGAAGGCAGACTTACAGTCCATTACTTATGAAAGACTAGAGGCTGTCTGCCTGCTAAGTACACGTATGGAAAATTCAGATCAAGTAATCAAAATTAATAATGGTATTCAATCTAATTTTCCAAGCCACAGGAGTGGAAGCCTGAACTATAATCAATCTTTAGAGGTCCATTCACAGGGGATTTACCAGGTAAAGGGTCTAGTGCCCCCTTGTGCAGAAAAATGCTACATTCTTCTCAGTCCTGCACATTGACACTTTCAGCAAGATACCTTGTGGCTCCTCGCTCAGATGCTTGAAAACGTACTCACTCTCTCATGTAACCCTGTGTAGCCAACTTTTGCTTAATATCAATTCTTTGTTTTAAAAAATTATGAATTGCTTGATTAGTTTTGAAATAGGATACATTTGTCTTGCACATAAAATAAAAATTGTCTATCAGTCTTCTTCCCATTCCTGAACCCAGACAGCCAAATCCCTTTCCCAGAGACAAACACTGTTGCCAGATTCCTTTGGATTCTACCAGAGATAATGTGTGTGTCAGTGTGTATGGGGGGGTGTATATACATATGAATATACCTAAATATTTACAAATATATAATACATATTTTTCATAAATGACAACATACTATCAATATATACACAATTCCATGTTTTTTTTCTGCACCTTAAATTTTCACATTATATATATTGAAAGTCATTCCATTCTGTACATGTCAAGTTGCTTCATTTTTTAATAACTCCATTGCATTCCATTATATGAATGAACCACTATTTATACAATCTCCATTTCAGCGATGTATGTACATACATGTATACACTTTCCTAGTCTTTTCTATTTCAAACTACCTATTACTTTAAAGAAGCTATTGCTATTTAGATTAATAACATTTTACTTATATTGGTTTGTATTATTGTAAATATATCTCTTCAATAAACTTTTTGGAGTGAAATTCTGTAAATTCAACTATTATACCCAACCTAAACACTACAGGTTATAAGTTATCCTGTTAGCCTGGACTTAATCAAGACAGTGAAAGCCTGGTGCAGATGGTTATGTGTTAAGTGAATAATTAAATCAGCATAATTCTATCTTTCCATAAGCAGGAGGTTTTAAGACTTGTAATATCATAATCTCTTAACAGATTTGAGCAGACTTGTCATGGTCCTGGACAGGTGTTAGTGGTTTTGTTTATCCCAGTCTTCCATACCTTGCAAGATCATTCAGCCTTCCTTCTACAAATTTTACTCTTTCCTTTGACATACTGGATTAACTGAAGATATGTTTTCCATATAAAGAGAACAAAAATATTTTTGCATTAAAAATAAAATCACCACAGGCACATAGACAGTTAGACATTTAGACAAAGGATACACCAAATCTTAAATTGTCAGATATCTTTCTAATTATACCACATGTATTTATCCCATAAATATTTATTGAGAATATAATATATTATAGGCCCTATTCTAGGTTCTGAGACTATAGCAGTGAGCATAACAGACAGAATTATTCTTGTGGTGTTTTAACACTTTGGTGATAGTAGATCATATATTCTTCACAATAGCTATTTTGTACAGAGATGATTATTCTCCCATTTTACAGATGGGGAAACTAAAGCAAAAAAAATCAAATAACATATCCAAGGTGACACAGCCAGTAATGGACCAGGGGTTAAAATCAGGTAGTCTTATTCCAGAGTTCATAGTTCATGCGTCTTGTTTTCACAGCCCCTCTTAAATGTTTCCCATGTCAGAACTCAACCCTATGCAGAGACCCAACTACCATATTTTGCCATATACAATGTGCTTGTGTGGATAATGCACACCTAGGGTTTTGGCCCAAAATTTTAGGAAGAAAACATTTTGTTTTAATTTTTTAATTCAAATTTTTATTCGGTTATATTTAGGTACTTGTTTTTTATACTATAAAGGAATTTTAGCATTTACTTTTTAATATGCACAAAAAATTTTATGTAACAAATAATTACAAAACATAAACATAGATACAAGGCACAAGAAATTTTATATCAGTTACAAATTTATGATATTTATACATCATGGGAGGCCAAGAGCTCTTTGTCACTGTCAATATCAGAAGTATTGTCATCTTCAACTTCTACATTACTGGTGTCTTGTGAAAATCACTTCCCTTGTCCTGTTAAATTTCATCATCCTCAGTTCCATCCATAGCATTGCTGATGCTGCATTTTTTAAACAATTTCACAACTATTTTCTTCTTGACACCATTCCATGATCTTAGGATCTAATCACAAACCCGGGAAATGAATGCACCCTTGATTCTGCCTACAGACGTGAAATCATTACCAGCTGGCTGCATTCACGATGTCCACTCTTTCTTCATTACAGCCTTAAAAGCCTTCTTTACTGATAAATCAAGAAGTTGCAGCTAGCTAGTTAGCTCATTAGATATCACAGGAAGTTGGGTTTTCAAGTCCATTATGATTGTTTTGCACTTTGTGTAACATGGACTTTGAAGTGTTCAAAATAAGCAAAGCTATATATATATAAAATCATCTCCTCCAGGCCTTCATGACCAGACATATTTTCATGCCTCCTTCATTCATCCATCCTTTTACATGCACATGGACAATAACTTCACTTGGAATCTTTTCTTTCAGAAATGTTTTTCTTTGAAAGATGATCATAGGTGGTAGCTTTGTCCCATCAGCACAATAGGCTGGAACAAGCATGAAATGTGTTTTCTCTTGTCCACTAGTTTTAACAGCCCTGGCCTTTGCCCCTTTGATGTCCACAGTACTGTTGGATGACACATCAAACATGAATAGGACTTCATCTATACTAGCAATTTGGGTCAGCTCAAAGTTGTAAGTCTTTCAAAGATGGATAACACAAGAACAAAATTCCAAAACTTGATTCTCAGAGGCTGCTGGAAGTTTGGGGGCAAGTTTTGTTCATGTGCTCATGCTCAAAACTTTTCTCTTCATAAAGTTAAAGCACCATTTAAAGGTCCCAGATAAATGATCAATTTTTTTTCTCTTGCAATCCTTTTATCCTCTCTTGTATCACCTTGGTCAGAACAAAGATCCAGTTTGCTGCTGCTCCAAAATCCAGGTCTTCACCTCCCATTCCACCTCTAGGCACTTTGGAGGTTCCTTTCGTGTTGCCTTCTCTCTGTCTTAGAATCTGAAGAAGCTTTACTTCCTGTTGCCTCCACAATCTGATGACACTCTCTGAGTGAGGAGGTCCAAAGTATCTTGGCAGCTCTGTTTCCATGCTCTTTAGCATATTTAATAACTGTTAGCTTAAAGTTTGCAGTGTACAAAAACAGTTTTGACATTTTCTGAGATTTTCCAAACATTTTTGTAAACATATCTGCTAGATTTGCTATCTCCTTCCCAAAGTGTACAAAGAGAAATACATTGCTCTTTCTTGGCCAAAAATACTTCTGTTGCAAGTTCATCATAAGTTCAACAACCAATTACCGTATTCCAGGGTATTATCAGCATTTTGTATACAGATACCATTATTGCTTTCTAGAGTTATACTTTCAGTGTATAAGCATAAATGAAAGAATTCAAAACATCTATATAGATTCAGAATTAGTACTACCCATGTATAATGTGCATCCTTATTTTTACCTCAAAAAATCTGGGCAAAAAGGCATGCTTTATACATAACAAAATATAATATTTTCTAGAATAGTCTTTCACCAAAGTCTTTCACAAAAGAACTTGTTTGTCCTCCAAACAACCTATCCATGAGCACATTTTCTAAAGGCCTATGTTTGGTCAGATTTTCTAAAAGTAGTCTTAAGTTTGAGGTTCTTGTACAGATGAATTACTGAGAGAAACAGGAGAACAGGCTACACAAAGATGTGATTTTAGCTGAACTTCAGCCTGAGGCTATAGAGATCTCTGTAGCATAAATGGTATCATAGTGTTGTCCCATCTGGGAGCAAGAAAGAAGTCATTTGCAGCTGGGCTGCCTCCAGGGAGTGGCCATTGACTCCCAGATCATCCTAGGTGAGGGAAATTACCAGAATAAAGGTTCACCTGAGAGCTGTTAGAAGCTAGCTATGATCATAGTTGAAAGGCATGTGTCCACTGTAAGAAATCTGGGCAGAGCACCAATGATTTGCACTACAGATGCAATGCTAATATGGCATCTCCATTTGAATTTCTTGCAGATATCTCAAATTCAACAAGTTAAGTCTAGATGCATCACTGCTTCCTGTTTCTGTACTTTCCACCATATTAACTTTCACCACCATCTGCAGAGATATCCAATGCAGAAGAGTCCTGGTCCCTTTCTCCTCTATCTGCTTCATCTTTTTTTTTTTTTTTTTTTTGCGTCATCTTTTTTATCTTCTTCAGCTAACTAGTACATGGCATAAAATTCCCTTCCTTCTCTAAGGCAAGTGGATATGGGTAACTAGACAGTCCTCTGCTAGATGAGATTACCATATTCTCTCACTTACTTGTTTCCCTGACTATTATTGCCTTCTCAGATCTTCCACACTGCAACCAGAGACCTGCCTTTCTAATACAAAAAACTCTTCTTGGTCCTACTTGGTTACTTTAAACTTTTCAGTGACTCTTCTTCTGTTTGTTAAAGATGACTTTTCTAATCTCTGTACCCCTGTGCCACTCTTCATACACCCTATCCCACTCACACACACTATTGTTCAACCCAAATACTTGGGCTTCACCAGACTCTAGTCTTTTGACTTGTAAGAATTACTTCACTTTTCTCAGGTATAGTTGACCTTTGCTCGCAAAGACATTGGTGAATGCTCACCGTACAGAGTCTTCAAAGGTGCCTCTCTGACACTATTGAACTCTACCGCTCAGTATTTATGCTCTTGTACAGTCCCACCTCTTGAATCTGAGCTGGAATTGGGACTCACTTGTAAGCAAAGCATTGCAGTGGAAGTAGACACCGTGTGACTTCTGAGGCTTAGTCAGAAAAAGTATTGCAGCTTTTAACCTTGGATCTTAGAAGCTTTACTCCAAGGAAAGCCAGTAACCAGGAACAAATCCATCTTTATGAGCCTGTCATGCTATGAGAAATCCCAAGCTACTTAGGTGGAGAATCAATGTGAAAAAAGATACATTGGTCAGACTATCCCACAACTCTTCCAGTCATCCCAGAAGCTAAATGTGTGAGAAAAAAAGCTTTCAGATGACCACAGTCTCAACTACTATTGGACTCCAGAAACATGAGACCCCCAAGCTAAATGCAATAACCTAAGAACAATGAAAGACAATAAAAATTATTGTTTTGGTTATAATTTTAATTAAAATTACTCAGCCCATAAAACTATACTTGAATTGGTAATATAGACTATTGAACTGAATAAGAATTATTTGTCTGTTTAGCCGACTAGGCCATTTAGGGATAAGGATGTCTGGTGATAAGTTTATGTCTCAGTCTCATAACACAGTACACTGATAAGCAGATAGATAGATTGAAAAAGTGTTTGATAAATAAACCATTTGAAGAGGATAACTCTCTCATGCCCTGGATCCATTTTCAATGAATGCATCATAATTGCTTCCATAAAAGTTCAGTTTTATAGATATCTATCATGTGACCATGAAACAGTTAGAAATAGTGTGATCTGTGGGGCCATGAGTATAAGCTTTAGAATAAGATAAAACTGGATTCAGATTCCCAGCTTTTTCACTTAGGAATTGCATAAACTTATGCAATTTATTTAAACTCTCATTTTCTCATATACAAAGTTTGGTTGATGAAATACGTAACTTCTTAAAATTGTGGTGAAGACTGCATAATAGGATTTTAACCCTCTCGGTAAATGACTCAGTATTTTCAATTCATGTGTTAACTGAAAGAAATATGTTCTTTCTTTTATTCTGTTCCCCACCTTTATAAAGTCAAGAAGTCAGTTTAAACTATGAGTAAATTGAAAAATGGAAGTGACCAGATTTAGTTTTGAGTATTAAATATATGCTCAGAACTGGATTCAGCAAAAATGAATCAGTGTCCACATATGTACTCATTACCAAATTTTGGATTCTGAACCCAATTTTTCCAAGAAATTTTCTCTCCAAGTTATAAAGTCTCCCTCCAGCACTCCTACTTCAACCTTCAGGGAAATGCTGGGAAGATTATGTTCCAGCCACCACCTTGGTAAGTTTTGTCATTTGTTACTCTTCTGTAGTAAAGCAAACTATAGAAATAAGAGACTCTTGGCCATTTCTCCAAAAAAAAGAAACCTTTTCAACATGACATTTATGTGTAGTGGGATGTTTATCAGCAAAGAACTTTGCTTCTTAAGGCAGAAAATGGCTCCATGAGGTAAAATTATGAGGTTGATCTCTTACTCATGCCAAACAGGAAAGGGAAAATATCTGCATTTATATCTAGATTACCGGGATCCGAGTAATGCATCCTTCCCACAGTGCACTTAGCTTCTACAAGTGATTTCTGGGGTATTTTACCTGGAGTAACACAAATACCTGATCACCATAAATAGGCAGAAAATAACAGGGACTATGATTTCTGAAAGGAAATGTACTCATTACCATCAAAGAGAGGAACATTGGACTGATTTAACATATGTGTGGTATAAATTGACTTATGACCTGTCTAGTGGCAAATATAGCCTATTTTTTCTATTAGTCTGTAGCTGTGGGCTTTTTAAAATTCATTTCCATGGTGCTGCTTAATAAGAAATACAAAATCAACTTAAGGTAATTCTCCTTTCCATGCAAAAACAGAGAGAAATATGTCTTGTCTTCCACCTTGGAAGCCACAGTTTATCCATATAACTAGTTCTCCTTTCTAATCTTGAGGCTACACACTCCTAAAATTTTTATGTGAGAGCATCAGTGCTTTGCCTTCAGAAAGTCAAAAAGGCAATGGAATTATCACAGGCCTAAAGTCAGAAGGCCTTAGGAGTAGCTGTCTTCCATCCTTAGCCAACTGTCCTCAGTCTTGAGAAAGATGCCCCCCTTTTCTGGGTAAACTGTTTTGAAGTATTCTCTCCACATCCTTGCCATTACTTATTAGTCATCCTTTAAAAATCTCCCCAGTTCTCACCTCTGTAAGAATTCTTCCTGACACACCCCAGGCTTAGTTGCAAATACCATCATGTGTGTCCCCAGCCTTCTGTGTTTGCTTTTGTTGCATACTGTGATCTAATTCTTCATATATCTTTCTCCTTGAAGAGATGCTGCACAGTTAAGACTGCTATATCTCTCTCTAATCCTAGTAACTAGCACTAGACCTGAATTATAGGTGTAGCTCTGTAATCCTGAATGGAACTAGGTAGATGGGAATAATTAATGCATAAAAAAGATCCTTGGATAAAATTGTGTACAAGATCCTCATTTTCTAAATATATAATCATTAGATCTAAAGTAGACTAAGGGAATTGCTCCAGGGCATACAGCATGTTAGTTGCAGAGAGGGGACTAGAATTCAGGTCTCCTAAATCCTAGTCCAGGACATTCTTAGCTAAATTAATTTGATAATATATATTAAGCACCTACTATGTAGAAGGCTCTATAGAAAAAGGAATTTCTCAAGGAATGTATATTTTAAGTAACTATGGGATGCATGGAACATGGCTGAATGCAAAATTAGTTCTGATAGCTGTACAAGTAAAATGCCATGGGAATATGAGGATAATTTATTGATTTATTCCAGGGGAACCAAATCATACACTTGATGTTTTGATTCACATAACCTTGGCACTCCTCTAGTTTCAAATTTAGCTATATTCAACTATGCAATCTCACTCTTATGCTAAGAGCATCTCACCTTGAGCAATCACTTTACATTTTCTGCTTCAGGATCTGCTCCAGTGCTAGGGAGCTACTTAGTATTTATGCAAGCTCTGTGGAAGTTAAGCCTCCAGGAGCAAACTTGAACACATGGAGAATAGTAGTCAGTGTAAAAATACCCTAGCCTCTTATCCTTCAGATGTCTAGGAATTCGGGGATGCATTCTGTGCCTCTTGAGGAATGGAAATCCTGATAAAATGGAACTATTCTGCCCACATCAATGACCTTGAGAATACTTGCTTTTGTTGCCTTTTCCTCCGTCCTGTTCTCTCCATGGGCCCTCACATTTGCGTCCTAAGATCACTTCCCAAACAATATGCCTGTAGAGACTTTTCTCTGCATTTGGAGAAACAAAAATTAAAACAAAGAGTTAGAGATGCAAGAATGCTTCAGATCATCCATGGTACCCTGAAATTTTTGTCTTTATGGGTCCCTTCATCCCATTAAAACAAACAAAACTAACAAAACTATGTATACAATCTCTGCATTGTTATAAAGACAACTTTAATCCACACAGGATTCATTCCTATATATTATTCAGCTTTTTCTTCTGATTTTTAAAGTATTTAAAATTTAATATTTTCCTGGAATGTAATGCTGGCCTTTCTGTGTCTAATGGACAATATCATGGATAACATATATTGGAGCACCATTTGGGAGGGACTTTAAGATGATTAAGGAGAGACATCCAGCAACTGCCTTCTCCACAAAAAAAGAATCAAAAATACAAGTAACCACACTTTGAATATAACATCTGAGAGAGAACCCTGGAATTCAACAGAAAAGTGATGGGAAACACTTAGGGCATAGAAGCAGTGGAAAGAAAAGCAGGCTGCTTGACCAGGATTATTTGGCAGCCTGGAGAGACTTCTTAGTGTGGAGGAAAAGTAAGTGATAGATCTCCAGTAACCCACATTTCCATGAACTCCTGCAACCCTAGTCCTAGGAGAACCCCCTCAAGCATTATGGGCTCTAATTCTAGCATAGGAAGCTGTCTGAAGACCTCATGATGGCATTACTCCAGAGAGAGAGCTTATTTAGGGTCTCAAACACCCTCTGAGTCCTAATTAGCAACAACATGGCACCTTTGAAAGCCCAGTCCCCACCAGACTGCATCCTTGCCTATAGCCCAATAGTCCCTTCATCTTCACATCCCTAAACCTCACTGGCATCCTCTCACATCTACCCAAAGGGCAGAAGTAGCACAATGTCTGCTGGACCTAGAAAATATCCCCAATACTCTAACACGCACAGTGTCCTCCACCCCAGGGAACAAGTGATTCAGGGAGGCTGCTTTTAGGACAAAGGGGGAGGTGAAAAGTACATGCTCTCCAAAGCAGAGCTGCTATGCACATGTACTTCCATGTGCCCTGGGAACTGGCTTTCTCTGTTGCTACCACTGCAACTACCACTGCCATTGCCAATAGGGGCTAAAGACTGAAAATTACCTACCTATAGCTGTAGTCAAGTGAGTAACCTTACCTTCTCCAGCAAAAGGACCACAGTACACTTGAACGTGGGCTGAGGATAGGCTTTCTTCACCTGCCACCACTACTATTGCAGCCACCCAAGCATGCCCCAGGGTAAGGATCACCCATCTCAGCCCACCCTAGCCAGCCCCAAAGTACACCACCAGAGAGTCTGAAGAAAGTCCTACTAAGTCAAACAGACTTCCCAGCGCCTAAGCACAGTCTCAGGGCCTTGGAATTGCCCTACTCTGTCTACCACCACTGGCATCTATGTACTCTTTCCAGGGGCCTGATAACAGACTATTTAGCCTTCCACTATCACCACAGTCAGCATTCACCTACACATGCCTCTTGGAGCCTAGTAACTGACCTGTTCAGCATATCATAGCTACCATTTAACACTGGTGTGCACTGCTTCAAAGGCAGGGCTATCCTGGCACTGCCTCGGTCATTGCCCATGTCATGCACATTGCCCAGGGGGGCCAAAGACCTGTCCATCTGCCTAGTTCAACACTGCCACTTACAGCACCCAAGCAAACTGCTGGAGTCCCAAAATTGGCCTATTTGGAGTCACTGACACCAGTACCCATGTATGACACCCACAGGAGCAAGGATAGACATGTTCAGCCCACATATGTCACCACTGAGGCCCAAGGACTCACCCAACTCACATCATGGTGGCTCATGCCTCTAATTCCAGCACTTGGGGAGGCTGAGCTCAGGAGTTTGAGACCAGACTGAGCAAGAGTGAGAGCCTGTCTCTAAAAATAGCTTTTATTTTTAAAAAATAAAATTGTGGCAGGATCCTGTGGTCCCAGCTACTTGGGAGGATGAGGCAAGAGAATCACTTGAGCTCAGGAGTTTGAGGTTATTGTGAGCTATGACATCATGGCACTTTACCAAGGGTGACAAAGTGAGACTCTATCTCACAGGAGAAAAGGAAGAAATGAAAATCATAATGCAATATACCAAACTTATGGGGTACAGCAAAAGCAGTGCTAAGAGAAAAGTTTATTGCACTTACATAAAGACCTACATAAACAAGCAAAAAGATTTTAGATAAATAATCTAATGATGTACCTCAAAGAAGCTAGAAAGGTAGGAACAAAACAAATCCTGAATTAGTAGAGGAAAGAAATAATAAATATCAGAGCAAAATGAAACAAAATATGGAACAAAAAAAACAATAAAAAGACTAACAAAGCAAAAAGTTTTCTTACTGAAAAGATAAAAAAGATAAACAAAATCAATATTTCTCTATCTAGATTAACCAAGAAAGAATTAAGATCCAAATAAAGTCTGAAAAGAAAAAGCAGAGATTTCACCTAATATCACAGAAATAAAAAGATTTTCACAGACTATTATGAACAACTGTACGCTAACAAACTGGAAAACCTAGAGAAAATATAAAATCCTGGACACTTACAACCTACCAATATCAAATCAGGAAGAAAGAGAAATGGCTTAGTGCCTGTAGTTCAGTGGGTAGGGCCCTAGTCACATACAACGGGGACAGAGGGTTCGAATCCAGCCTGGGCCCTCTAAACAACAATGACAACTACAAAAAAAAAAAAAAATAGCCAGGTGTTGTGGCAGGTACCTGTAGTCCCAGCTACTTGGGAGGCTAAGGCAAGAGAATCACTTAAGCCCAAGGATTTGAGGTTGCTATGAGCTGTGATAAGGGCAACATAGTGAGACTCTGTCTCAAAAAAAAAAAAAAAAAGGAAGAAATAGAAAATTTGAAGCAGACCAATAGCTAGTAAGATTTAATTAGTAATAAAAGTCTCCCAGTAAATAAAATCCCAGGACCAGATGTCTTTACTGCCAAATTCTATCAAATGTATAAAGTTATTAACACCAATGGCCCTTACCTTATTTCAAAAAACTGAAGAGGAGAGAATAGTCTCTAAATCCTTCTACGATTGAAGAAATCAGCCTGGGCGAATATTTTATGAAAAGGACAATTGAAGCAACACCAAAAGTATATTACTGGGACCTAATCAAACTAAAAAGCTTCTGCACAGCCAAGAACATAATAGGTAAAGCAAGCAGACAGCCCTCAGAATGGGAGAAAATATTTGCAGGTTATTTCTCTGACAAAGGTTTAATAACCAGAACACACAGAAAACTCAAACATATTAACAAGAAAAGGACAAGTGATCTCATCTCAGGGTGGGCAAGGGACTTGCAGAGAAACTTCTCTGAAGAAGACAAGCACACGGCCTACAGACACATGAAAAACCACTCATCATCCTTAATCATCATCTTTTTTTTTTTATTTTGATACAGAGGCTCACTATGTCACCCTCAGTAGAGTGCGGTGGTGTCATAGCTCACAGCAGCCTCAAACTCTTGGGCTCAAGCAATTCTCTTGCCTTCAACCTCCCATGTACCTGGGACCACAGGCACCCACCACAACACCCAGCTATTTTTTTGTTGCAGTTGTCATTGTTGTTTAGCTGGCCTGGGCTGAAATTGAACCTGCCAGCCTCAGTGCATGTGGCCAGCACCTTAACCACTGTGCTATGGGTGGCAAACCATGGTCATATATTTAGAAAAACCAAGCAAAAAATGCTGAGATATGCAAAACCAATTCAGTAAAGTTGCAGGATACAAAATTAATATACAAAAATCAGGAATATTTCAATACATCAAGAATGAGCAAGCTGAAAAGAAATAATGAAGGCTATCCACTTTTTTATTTTTATTTTTTTATTTTTACATATACATGTGTTTATTAGGTTTCCACCTTTTTCCTTCACAGTATTAAAAAGTCTTAAAATTTAATAACAATAACAATGTTTAAGATAACAAAAACCTCATAAAGAATGAATGAAGATAAATATATTCAGAAAAGAAATCAGACGATTACTGCATCGAAATATTAAGCAATATTAATAGTAATAATGCTAAGAAAGTAACATTCACGTTGTCAAATAAGAGTATGTCTATTATAGAATGCTTTGACTCTGAGGTTCAGTATGGAGTCATCAGTTAACTTCTTATTTTTTTCTAAAGTCTCAAAAAATAGACAACTAATATTTATTAAAAAAAAGTAAAAGATAATGTCAAAACACACATCAGGCCAAATCTTATAGACAATAGAAAAAGAAGAAATATTTCAAAATCATTCTCCTTAATCTAGATACACCTGATATTAAAATTGGAGAAAATACATTGTTATAAAGGGAAATTACAAACATATTTAATTTATAAATGAATATGCAATATTCTAAACAACATATTAACAAGTTGAATTAAAAATTAATGCTTAAGTAACATACTTCGGTCAAAATTTAATCCAATTTTTGTGAGAATTAGTCACTATTTTCTTTTCTGTTTTTGTTTTCTTTCCCACACCCCCTCCCTCCTTCTCTCTCTGTCTGCTCTCCCCTTCCCCATGCCCTATTGTGTCATTAATTGACAGTAATTGTTCTCATATCAAAGTTGAATACATAGGATTCAAGCTTCTCCATTCCTGTGATGTTTCACTAAGAATGATGTGTTCCACCTCCATCCAAGTTAGTACAAATGCTGCAAAATATCCATTTCTTTTATTTTTTTTTTATAGTTTTTAGCTGGAGCTGGGTTTGAACCCACCACCTCCAGCATATGGGGCCAGTGCCCTACTCACTGAGCCACAGGTACCTCCCCCTAAAATCTCCAATTTTTTTTGATGGCTGAGTAATATTCCATGGTATACATATACCATAGCTTACCAATCCATTCCTGGGTTGAAGGACATTTAGGCTGTTTCCACATTATAGCAATTGTAAATTGGGTTGTGATAAACAGCCTAGCACAAGTGTCATTATAATTTTTTTTTTCTTCTGGATAGATGCCAGTAATGAGATTGCAGGATCAAACAGGAGATCTAGGTAGAGTTCTCTGAGCTTTCTCCATACTTCCTTCCAAAAAGGTTGTATTAGTCTGTAGTCCCACCAGCAGTGTAAAATTGTTCCATTCTCTCCACATCTGTGCCAGCATCTGCAATTTTGACATTTTGTGATATAGGCCATTCTCACTGGAGTTAGATGATATCTCAGATGGTTTTAATTTGCATTTCTCTAATAATTAGGGATGATGAGCATTTTTTTCATGTGTTTACTGGCCATTCATCTGCTGTCTTTAGAGAAGATTCTATTCATCTCTCTTCCCCACTGATGTATGGGATTGTTGGTTTTTTTCTTGTAGACAAATCGAAGTTCTGTATAGATCCTGGTTATTAAACTTTTTCTGATTCAAAATATGCAAATATCCTGTCCCATTGGTAGGTTGTCTATTTGCTTTGGTTGTTGTTTCCTTGGCTGTACAGAAGCTTTTCAGTTTAATTAAGTCCCATTTATTATTGCTGTTGTTGCTATTGCTATGACTGTCTTCCTCATAAAGTCTTTCCCCAAGCTGATATCTTCCAGTGTTTTTCCGATTCTTTCTTTGAGGATTTTTATCATTTCATGCCTTAAATTTAAGTCCTTTATCCATCTTGAATCAATTTTTGGGAGTTGAGAAAGGTGCAGATCCAGTTTCAGTCTTTTACTGTAGATATCCATTTCTCCCAGCACCATTTATTGAATAGGGAGTTTTCCCCCAGTGAATGCTCTTGTTTGGTTTATCGAATATTAGGTGGCTGTAAGTTGTTGGCTTCATTTCCAGGTTTTCTATATGATTCCAAGTATCTATGTCTCTATTTTTGTGCGAGTACCATGCTGTCTTGACCACTATGGCCTTGTAATACAGCCTAAAATCTGGTATGGTGATACCCCCGGCTTTGTTTTTCACTAAGAACTGCCTAAGCTATACAGGGTTTTTTCTAGTTTCATACAAAGCACAGAATCATTTTTCCAAGTCTTGAAAATAGGATGTTGGTATTTTAATAGAGATGGCATTGAATTGGTCAATTGCTCTGGGAAGTATAGACATTATAACAAGATTGATTCTTCCCAGCCATGAGCATGGTGTGTTCTTCCATTTGTTAAAGTCCTCTGCTATTTCCTTTCTTAAGGTATCATAATTTTCTTTATAGAGGTCTTTCACCTCTTTTGGTAGGTATATTCCTAAGTATTTCATTTTCTTTTGGGCTATGGAGAAGGGAGTTGTGTCCTTAATTAACCTCTCATCTTGGCTGTTGTTGGTGTATACAAAGGCAACTGACTTATGGACACTGATTTTATATCCTGAGACATTATTGTATTCTTTGATAACTTCCAAGAGTCTTGTGCTTGAGTCTTTGGGGTTCTCTAAAAGCATAAGATCATATTATCAGCAAAAAGGGAGAGCTTGACCTCCTCTGCACCCATTTGGATGCCCTTTATTTTCTTGTCTTATCTAATTGTATTGGCTAGAACTTCCAGCACTATGTTGAATAGTAATGGTAACAGAGGACAACCTTGTCTGGTTTCAGTTCTAAGAGGAAAAGCTTTTAGTTTTGCTCCATTCAATAAAATATTAGCTATGGGTTTTTCATAGATAGCTTCGATCAGTTTAAGAAATGTGCCACCTATACCTATACTCCTCAATGTTCTAATTAGAAAAGGGTGCTGGATTCTATCAAATGCATTTTCTGCATCTATTGAGAGGATCATATAGTCTTTGGTTTTGATTCTGTTGATATGGTGAATAATGTTTAGCAATCCACTTATAATAGCTACAAAAAGAAAGACCCTAGAAGTAAATTTAGCCAAGAAAGTAAAAAACCTCTATAAGGAAAAACTATAAAACAATTATGAAAGAAATTGAAGAAAACACAAATGAAGAAAAAATAAATAAATAAGTAAAACACAAACAAATGAAGAAAACATCCAATATTCATGGATCAGAAGAATTAATAATGTTAAAATGACCACACCACCCAAAGAAATCTATAGATTTAATGTAATCCATATAAAAATACCAGTGTCATTTTTCACATAAATAGAAAAAAATCCTAAAATTTCTATGGAACTAAAAAGGAGCTCAAATACCCAAAGCAATCCTGAGCAAAAAGAACAAAGCTGGAAGCATCACGCTACCTAACTTCAAAATATATTAGACCCTTATAGTTACCACTTATAGTAACCAAAAGATCATGATAGTAGATAAAAGCAGATATACATGCCAATGAAAGGAGATAGAGAACACAGAAATAGATTCCTATATTTATAGCTAACTGAGTTTTAACAAAAGTGACATACATTGGAGTGTGGACACCCTCCTCAATAACTGGTGTGTATCCATAAGCAGAAGAATACAACTATGCCCCTAACTCTCCTCTTATACAAAAATCAATTCAAAATGGATTAAAGACCTAAATATAAGACCCACATCTATAAAATTACTCTAAGTAAACACTTCAAGACTTTACTCTAGGCAAAAACCTTAAAATAGACAAATAAGACTATATTAAACTAAAAAGCTATCCGCAGCAAAAGAAATAATTAGAATGAAGAGGGAACCCATCAAATGTGAGAAAATATTTGCAAACTATTCATCAAACATATAACTTTATAACCAAAATATACAAAACACTCAACAGTAAAATAATAATAATAATAATCTCATTAAAGAGTGGGCAAAGGACATGAATAGACATTTCTCTAAAGAAGACATACAATAGGCCAACAGGTGTATGAAAGATGGTCCACACTGGATGGATTTGAAATACATTCTTCTTAATAAAGTATCACAAGAATGGAAAAGCAAGGATTCGATATACTGAACATTAATATGAAGCCAGTAGAGGAACTAATACATGCCCACACAAAAGAAAAACTCAATTAAATTCAAGTTGGGGAAAGAGGGGAGAGGAGAAGGAAAAAAGGAGAGGAGGAAGGTTAAGAAGAGAGGAGGGAGGGAAATTGTTGTGCTCCCACCCAATAGGCACAATGTAAGGGTATATGGCACATCTCCTTGGTATGGTACAGAACTAAAACATAGACTTCACCTAACAAATGCTACATTTTTGTAACCTCATATTAATTGGAAATAAGTAAATGGTTGATACCAATAATCATTGGAGAAATGCAAATCACAACAATAATGAAATACATTACCCCATCCATAATGGCTATTTGTAAAAAGACAAAAAAAAAAAAAAAAAACATAGTCGTGATCATGTGGAGAAAAGGAACTTCTATACATTGATTGTTGGTGGGACTGTAAATTAGTGCAGCTATATGGTAAGCAGTATGTAGATTTCTCAAACTAAAAATAGAACTACCATAAGATCTAGCAATCCCACCATGCATTTTTATCCAAAGGAAAGAAAATTGGTAAGTCATACCTTGACCCTCATGTTTATCACAGCCAAGATAATGGAATTAAGTGTCTATCAGTGAATGGAAGAACAAATAAACAAGAGAATATGTACACAGTGAAATACTATTCAGCCATAAAAAAGAATGAAATCCTGTTGTTTGCAGCAATGTGGATGGGAGTAGAGATCGTGACATTAAGTGAGATAAACCAGGCCAGACGCAGTGGCATATGCTTATAATCCTAGCACTTTGGGAGTTGAGGCAGGTGAATCACCTGAGCTTAGAATTTTGAGACCAGCCTGAATAAGAGCAAGAACCCATTTCAAAAAGAAAAAAAAAAGTGAGCATTGTGGCAGGCACCTGTAGTCTAGCTACTAGGGAGCTGAAGCAAGAGGATGACTTGAGTCCAAGAGTTTGAGTTTGCTATGAGCTATGATGCCATGGCACTCTACCCAGGTGACAAAGTGAGACTCTGTCTCAAAAAAAAAAAAAAATGAGATGAGCCAGGCACAGAAAGACAAATGTTGCATGTTTTCACTCATATGTGGGAGCTAAAAGGTTGACATCATGGAGGTTGAAAGTAGAATGACAGATTATAGAGGCTACAAAATTGTGTTTGTGCAGGGGAGATAGGATGAAGAGAGGCTGGTTACTGGATACAAACCTATAGTTAAAAGGAACACATTGAATGTTTCATAGCAGAGTAGAGTGACTATAACAACAATGTATATATATTTCAAAAAAGCTAGAAGAGAGGACTTCAAATGCTCAATATAAAAACCGCAAATACTCAAGGCAATAGGTAAACCTTCAATATATAAACCGTAAATACTCAAGGTGATAGATAACTTAAATATCTCAACTTGATAATTATAGATTCTGTGCATATAACAAAATGCCACATACAGTCCATGAAAATGTGAAAATATTATGTATCAATAATTTTTAAATGCTTATTAGAATAAGCCATAACATATGAGCTTAATTTGAACAGACACAAAGTTCTCATACTTTCTTTCCAGATTGTTTTTTAATATTTATTTTTTATTACATAAGTAAATCATCTTTATTGCAGGAAATGTGAATAATACAAAAGTGTTAAGATAAAAATAACAATTTCTTTTAATTTCACTAACTAGAATACTCAGTACTTGAACATATTTCCTGAGGGTGTTCAGGGTTTTGTTGTGTTTTGTTTGTTGTATCTTTTACATTAGTGAGATATATGCTTAAACAATTTTGCTTCGGTTCCCTGGAGACATTTCTTTCTTTCTTTTCTATTTCCTGGTATCTATTACTAATAATGATACTTTGCTTTTTGACTAACAGTGACTTTTTAACTAATCTGTCTTTGCTGACTTTTAGAACTTCCCATGATGAATAAATGTTTTAGTTTCAGTACAGTACATCCGAGGTAAAATTCCACATGTTCTCTTTCATTCACTAACTTCTCTTTCTAACAGCCCAACTCCTTATCTGTTTCTGCTATACTCTGGATAATTTCCTCTCATAATTTTTCCATTTTTTTTTTAAGACAGAGTCACACTTTGTTATTCGTCATAGAGTGCAATGGTGTCACAGTTCACAGCAACCTCAAACTCTTGGGCTCAAGTAATCTTCTTCACTTAGCTTCCCCTATAGCTGGGACCACAAGTGCCCACCACAATGCCTGCCTATTTTTAGAGATGTGGTCTTACTCTTGTTCAGGCTGGTCTTGAACTCCTGAGCTCAGGTGATCTGCTCGCCTCAGCCTCTCAGAGTGCTAGGATTACAGGCAAGCCACTGTGCCCAGCCATAGTTACTCACTTTTTAAGTCACTTTAAACCATCCTGAAAGATTCCCCCATGTCCATGACAATATGTTTTACTTCTTAAACTAGCTATTCTTTCCCTAATTTTATCTGTCCTCTTCAATTGTCTCCATTTTTATGGATTCTTACCTTGTTTAGTGTTTAGTAATTTCAACACACATATTGGAGTATTTTCAGCTGATTTTGTTACTTCTATTTGGAGGTATGAATACTCTATTTGCAGCACCTGCTGACTTACCTTTCATGCTGGGGTTCCTTAGTGTTTTGTGATATTTTCTCCTCAGCTCATCTTCAATTGGTATTTTCTTTCCTGGGAACATGGGTCAAGCCCTGTGTTTATGGAGGTCTCTTTTCTGGGATGCTTCCTGGGTGCTTCAGCTGAGGTCAACTGGATTCACTGGTTCTAGATTTTTCCATTTCATCCTCAGCACAGGTTTCCAGTGTAGATGGGCATTTCCACTCACCATCATGCTTCCCGTGGTAAATCTGATCCCACTGTAGATAAGATGAAGCAACAAACTCTGCTAGGAATACACAATCTGCCATTCAGACAAGTAACTTTGCATTTATTCAAATTTTGCATCCCAGTTTTTAATCCCTTAATGTTTTTAACGTAAATAATTTCAATAAAAATTCCTTTGCCTGGATCCTCTGGATATTTATAAGGTGAAAATGAGATAGGCTGAAATTGTTTGAAAAACTTGCATTTGTGCATTTTTTTCCTGAGGGTTGCCATGGGTTGGGTCACATTTACCAAGGAATCTAATATCCAAGTAACTTTGAAAATTACTATTTTGAGCAGTTTTTAATGTCTTCTAAACTAATTTTTATCCCTGGTAATATTTCAAGAGCTACAGAACTAAGTTTTAACAACTTCCTTTCAGACCTTTTCAGTGTGGGTCACAGCTGAGACTGGTGGTTCCAACCGGTGTGGGTGGTGCCAGCACATAAATCTCCAAGAGGCTTTCTTAAATGGAATTCATGTGAATATATTTGAGGTTTGAGAGAACTGGGGAAGAAGGATATAGTGTGTACACCTTAAGCAACAGCCAAACAGAGGCTGCCTCTTCTCTGTACTCATCATCCTCCCCCTCAATCACATGAAACCTGACAGCACAGAAATATTATAAAATACATAGAATTTACTGATTTTACTGAGCTACCAACACATAAAATAACATTGCACAAATAATTTTAAGACAAAAGCATGTCTTAACATCATACCTTTGTTTAATTCTTAATAAACTGTTCACTTGTTAAAAAAAAAAAAAAAGAAAATGAGCTCATCATGGATGGTATGAAAACTTGTTGGACATACCTGTGATCCTCTACATCCCAGTCAAGACAAAGACTCAGAAGGATTATGGTGCCTGGTCTAAAATTATCAATTCCTGGAGAAAAACTAAGGCTCTGGAGTTTGCTATAAGTCCTGCAACATCTACCTCCCCCCTCTTCCCAGACACAAAAAGTAAAATTGATGCAACCTTTGGTTAATGAAAAAGCTTCAGTAATGATTTGTTGGAATATATTAAACATTATGTGGTCTTCCTTGGTTCAAAGTCAACAGTATTAAATGTTTGTATTAGCAAAGCAAAAAAAAAAAAAAGGGTATGACTAAAGATAAAGGGGATCACTGTCTAATGATAAAAGACCAAATTCACTAGGAAGACATAAAAATTTCAAACTTAAAGGTGTTAAAAAAAAAAACGACAACAACCAGCCTCACAGTGTAAAAAACAAAACTTGACAGAACTACAAGAACATTTGGCAAATCCATCACCACAAAAAGAGGTTTTTAACACTTGAACACCTGTATGTGACATCTATGATGGTGCCTTCCCAAATGCTATCTGACCGTATCACTGAACACAAATGGAGGTTTCAGTGAGGAAATTTTCCCAAAGTCACAAAGCTGGTAGGTGGCCAAGCTTTGGTTCAAATCTAGTCTCAACTGACTCAAAAGTCAAAGCACTTTCCAGTGCAGTTTTACTAGCAAAAACTAGGAAAAAGACTGCACAATGTAAGTTATTTTTTCGTATACATTATTCACTTCGTTGAGTATTTTTCCCATCTTCAGCAGCAGTTAGTTGCTATTTTTCCCCACCTGTTAATTACTCAGGGTTTGTGTGGGGGCGGATTTGGCTTCCCAGCAGCCCAGGCAGGTTGTCACACTGTCAAGGATTCCTCCATTAACAAGCTGTCAATATGCTGCCAACAGTCACCATTTGGTTTGTTCAGGGAGCGGGAGTTCTGTGTGGAGAATTGGCTCTATCACTTAGAGGAATTTTAAAAAAATAAGGCAAGAGGCAGATGTCTTCCAGTCTGTTCTTCCACAACAGACTCAGGGATGAGGCGTGGGTTTGCACTGGAAGGAGGAGGGAGAAGAGCTTTTAAAATAAGTGTCAAGAAAGAAAAAGCAAGGCATAAAGGAATGAAGAGTAAGTTTAAAAATCCAGTCTTTCCTCGCCTCCCCACTTCCCAAGGGACAAGTTTCTGAGTAACACTAAAAAGTGTCCATATTCTTGCTGCTGGGCACTTTTCAAACTCAAACTTTAAAAATGGATAAAAAGCCATGATTTAGATTTTTTAAGTGAAAGGTGCCATTTGCCTGCAACCTTTTCAAAGTGACCCTAGTGAAATTCTGAGGAAACTTGCCAATCTGCTGAGGCGCTTTCTGAGGCCTGTGTCCTTTCTGTTAATTAGCACAATTAGCCTCTGAGCTGACAGGCCCTGTGGCTCACCACTAACAACATACTCATAGAAAATGCCAGATTTTCAAAGGGCCTCAAAATAAGAGGATGATAAAGCCCTGCTTTTGAGCAACTGCATGTAGATCTGGGGTCTCAACAAAAATCTTTTCTGCACCTGTAGCCTCAGACTCTACTCCTGCCTTCTTACCTACAACTTCCATCACCTGTGCCCACTAAATCATGCTTGATTCTCTCCAACCAATAAGATTTTACCATCTGCTCAGCAGAAAGCTTGATGTTTCCAAAAATTACACTGAAGCTGCCTTTGTTGTAAAAGTGAGGTTTGAGCACTCAGATTTCAGGAAATTAAGAAATACATCCACCTCCTCATTTCTACCCTCTTTCAGTCTACAGTGGAAAATAACATAATTGGTTGGGCCCAGTGATTCAGTCAAAACATAGCATTCATTCATGGGGAGGACCTAAGGTGGTTTGAGAGAAAAGAACGGTGATTATGTTGGCCTATACCATCACTGAAAATATGAAAAGATGATCTCTTAGCAGAGAAGGTGCATGAATATTGGGAGTTTGATCAGACATTATGAGCAATGGGTAAGATATAGGAGACTCGAAGATCTTTAAGCACCTATGATTCAGCAGGATTCAGTCCAGTCAGCGAAGAGACTCCTTCAAAAAGAACCTAGAGGGAAAGCAAACAGTTCACGTTTCTCCCACCTCTCAGCTCTAGCCATGTCCAACCCTCCATGGGGTGTTTCACTGCAAACTTCTATTGGATTTTCTCTCATGAGACTTAGAATTCCAAAAAGAAAAAAAAAATTAGGATTTAGTAAGGCAATAACCAACTTTTGTCTCCCTTTTCATACCACTGTCAGAAATCTCATAAGCAACATTTTCAGAGATATTATTCTGTTGTTTTCTCATCTCAGCTCTATTATAGGATAGGGTTTGGAAAGCTAAACCCCAAGGGTCATACCCATATCCAGTCAGTCATCTCTTTTTGTAAATAAAGTTGAATAGAAACACAGTCATTCTCATTGGTCGACATACGGTCTATGGCTGTTTTTGTCCTACAACAGCAAAGGTAATAATTGTCATTACAACAAAGACTATACAGTCAACAAAGCTTGAAACATTTACCTTCTGATGCTTTATGGAAAAAAATCTCTGGATTCAAAATACCTACAAATTCTAGACAAAATACTCAAAACACATTTTTAAGAGAGAGTTGAGATGGCAATGCAATTAATCAAAAATGACCAGAAAAAACTCATAAAAGTAAGTAGGCACTTAAGCTAGTGAAAGATCTTGAAGATACAGGATTATCATACCATAGGACCACAAAGACCTGGAGCCATATTAAAGAGGGACATCCTCACCAACTATCAAAGAGCCTATCCTCTCTTATCCTTGTCTCTTAGTGAAAGGGAAAGAAGTCTCCCATGAGAATTCATAACCAAAATCCAATCCTCACCGAGGATTTTGCCTCTCTTATCCTTATCTCTTAGTGAAAGGGAAACAAGTCTCCCATGAGAATTCATAACCAAAATCCAATCCTCAGGCAAATTTGGAGCTGAAATTCACATAATTCATGTGTCATGAAAACACTCAAACCAATAATTTAATTTAAACTTAAACTTTAAATCGGTAGTGTGCCCATGGCTCAGCAAAAACCAATTAAGTCCTCTTTGGAGGAATGTACCTTACCTACAGACCTGTCTTTCTTTCTGCCTTTTGTTTTTTTTTTTGTTTTTGTTTTTTTGAAGACAGAGTGTCACTTTGTCACCCTGTGTATAATGCTGTGGTGTTATAGTTCACAGCAACCTCCATCTCTTGGGCTCAAGTTGTCCTCTTGCTCAGGGACTACAAGCACCTGCCACAATGCCTGGCTGATTTTTCTATTTTTAGTAAAGACAGGGTCTCAGTTTTGCTCACACTGGTCTTGAACGCTTGAGTTCAAGCAATCCACCCACCTTGGCCTCCCTGAATACCAGGATTATAGACGTGAGCGACTGCACCTGGCCTTCTTATCTATAAGCCTTAATGTGTTTCAACTAATAATGTTTCAAGAGCCATGAGCTCACAATCATAAATTACTTAATAAATGAGAAAAACAATCCCTCTATGGTCTCTAAAGAACAAAATCAGTTCTACAAATAACACCAAAAATAATAATAATTTCTAATACTTGTGGTGGTGCTAGGTACTCTCCTAAGAACTTTATATTTATTAAATCATTTTTTCATTATAATCTAAGTAATCTAATGAGTACCAGTTACTCTGTACCCATATGCCAAGTGAGGAAAGCACAGCATCTTTATATATTAGAATGATTAGATTCATGTAGAATCTAAAATATATGTGTAATACATTTAAGGAAATAAATGTCACCAAAATTATATATCAAAAAGGATCCAGTATACTTAAAAGAGTCAAAGATAATTTGTATAAATGAAAAATATAAGTGAAAAGTAAAACCTCAAAAGGTAGATTAAATAGCAAATTAGACATGGTTGAAGCATGAATTATTGTACCAGAAATAGTCACAGAATAATAAGAGAATTACTCCACTAGAAGATGAATGCCTAAAAAAGAAAAAAAAAAAACCCACAGAATAGCATGGAGATAAAAAATATAATCAGAAGTTAGGAGACACTGAGACTAGAATGATGAGATCTATGACATGCCTAACTGAGATTTTAGTAGGAGATAAATGGTCTATTAGATGATATTTGAAAAGACAGTGGCTCAAAATTTTCCAGAACTGATGAAAGCTGTGGTTTTTTCTCATTCTTAATTTGATAAATAAAAGAACCCTACACCAAGATACAGTGTATGAATCTGCCAAACACCAAGTAACACACAAGGTCTTTCCCCCCGGAGAAAAACAACTTACCTCCAGAGTCATGACACCTAAACCGATGGCTGACTCCCAGTCGTAACATTTAAAGCACTGAAATAAAAGAGCTGTCAACAAGGAATTTTATAACCACAAAGGTAATATTTTTTAAATGAGAGTGAGATAAAGACTGTTGGATACAAACAAAACCTAGGTTATTTCCTAACAAACCTTTACTAAAGGAATTTCTAAAGAATATACCTGAGAAAGAAAGATAGTGATTTCAAATGGAAGGCTAGAAAAAATGCCCATCATCTTAAATCATCAAAGAAATGCAAATCAAAACCACTTTGAGATATCATCTAAGTCCAGGAAGAGTAGCCCACATAACAAAATCCCAAAACTACAGATGTTGGCATGGATGTGGAGAAAAGGGAACACTTCTGCACTACTGGTGAGAATGCAAGCTAATACATTCCTTTTGCAAGGAAGTTTGGAGAACACTAAGGGATCTAAAAGTAAACCTGCCATCAATCCTGCAATTCCTCTACTAGGTGTATATCCAAAAGACTAAAAATCACTTTACAACAAAGATACTTTGACCAGAATGTTTATTGCAGCTCAATTCATAATTGCCAAGTCACGGAAGAAGCCCAAGTGCCCATCGACCCATGAATGGATTAATAAATTGTGGTATATGTATACCATGGAATATTATGCTGCAGCCTTAAAAAAGATGGAGACTTTACCTCTTTTATGTTTACATGGATGGAGCTGGAACATATTCTTCTTAGTAAAGTATCTCAAGAATGAAAGAAAAAGTATCCAATGTACTCAGTACTATTTTGAAACCAATTTATAATCACCCAGACTTTCATATGGAAGATAAAACACAACTATAGCCCAGGAGTGGGGGAAGGAAGGAGGGAGGTTGGAGGGAGGGAGGGTAAATGGTTGGACCACATCTATGGTGCATATTGCAATGGTACATGTCAAATCTATTAAGTGTAGAGTATAAATGTCTTAACACAATAAGTAAGTGAGGTGAAGGCTACATTAAACCAGTTTGATGTAAGCATTCCAAAATGTATATAAAAATCAGCACATTGTACCCCATAAATGCATTAATGTATACATGATTTATGTATTTATGACTTAATAAAAATTAAATAAAACAAGTGGAAAGCTAGAGATTTAAGAAAGGATAGTGAGCAAAGAAAATGATAAGTATATAGATAAATCTAAATATCTTTTAATTGTAAATTAAACAATGGTAACAATGACCCATTTATATAGTAAAATACAAATAAAGTACAAAAAGTTATTGAGTAAAAATATATCAATTTAAATGTTTCAAATTCCCTACATTGGGGGAAATAAAGCAAAGTTTTTGTGTGTGTTTTTTTTGGCCAGGGCTGAGTTTGAACCTGCCACCTCTGGTATATGGAGCTGGTGCCCTACTCCTTGAGCCACATGTGCCACCCTAAGGCAAAGTTTTGATTGATTCTAGACTTTTCAAAATTATATACACAGCAAAATTTTTGGACTAACCCATTAAATAAATGAAATAAAAAACTTCCAAAATAATATAAGGAAATTAATGGAATAATGAGTTGGGAGAGGATCTCATCTCAGTTCGAAAGAAAAGGAAATGGAGAGTGCTGGAAGATGGCAGTGGAGACGGTCCCATAGCCCATCTCTCCCCGGTCAGCAGGTGAGAGACTGGGAGCTCTGGATCTTTCCCCATGTGAACTATTGGAGTGGACGGGCAGCTGGTGAGACACAGAGATTGGGAGGATTGTCATGTTTGAAATACAATTCTTAACCATGGAAACTGTTGCAAACCGTTCCCCCTGCCCGGCAGAGGGGCAGCTGGCCACGCCCACAGGACAGCAGGTCCCAACCCACAAGTCCTAATCGGAGAAAATTCCACTGAAGCATGGAACTCAGAGTTTGACGATCAGAAAGGGGCGCTGCTAGGAACCACAGAGACCCGGGCAGCCCTGGCGTGAGCCGAGGGGTCCAGACTCTGCCAGACTGACACACTGGAATGTCTAAAATGGGGAGCGCCTTTTCCCCAGATCAATGAGAGAGAGAGAGAGAGAGTGGGTGACCAGCCAGTGTTACACTAGGCGGGGACCCTGGTGAAGCCTGAGAGGTGCAGAAAAGACACTTTGAGCTGTGGAAGTTGGAGAAGAGGGCCCCCGAGCACTTCAGCTGGAGAATAACTGAAGTTCAAGGTCCCACCAACAGCCCGACGAAGGCCCCTCACCTCCAGCCATGACGACCTTTGCTAGCCACGGCCATAGCAACCGCCCCTGCTGATGCTGTGGTCCCGGTACAGCCACCGACGCTGCTATTGTGAGTCATGGTACCGCCGCCCCGCGAACTGTGACACCACCGCTGCCGCCACCTCCGTGGCTCCTGAGATCCACAGCTACCACGAGCCCCCCCACACCCCCCACAGTCACCACAAGCCCCGCTCCCGCGCTCCCCTCTCACAGCAGATCATTGTTGCCGGACTACAATTCTATATACATATAAGAATAATATTTTTGAGATTGGTTTTTTTTTTTTAATATCCTTTTCTTGGAGGCGCTATCGATAAATAATTCTTTACTTCACTTTCTTTTCTTAGGCTATTTTTATTACCTCCTATTCTCAACTGAAAGTTTCTTCTTCCTCTCTCATGTTAATTTCTTTGTTCTCTCTCTCCCTCCTCTCCCTCCCATCTTATAGCTTCTAAGAGTGCTTATATCATATTTGTTAGAGGCTTTTCTTCTACTCTATTCTCAAGTATTTTACAAGAAGCATTTTTATTGTAGAATTCTTTTTTTTTTTTCTTCTTAACTGTTGTTCTGTGATTGGCTGTTTGTTTGTTATGTTTTATTTGTATGTTGATTTTTCTGACTGTGGGCGCATCTAAGGGCTTAGGTGTCTGGTAGCCCTTCTACGAATGTATTAGCCCATTTGCTATTAATGTGATTGGTGTTATAAATGTTTTCCTTGCCACATTGATACTTCAGTTCACCCCCTGCCCCAGATTGGAAGTCTAGAACTCCAACTCATCCACAATCCAGACTGACTGCATTTACAATTGGACTGGAACTCTTGAACTGTACAGGCTGCAGTCACCACACCAGTACCTAGGTGGAGGGCTGGTCAACCACAACCGTAGAAGT
>CAUYON010138071.1:0-49375 GCA_963573935.1 Arctocebus calabarensis | reverse complement strand
CTTTATATAGTGATCAAGAAAATGCCATGAAGGCTATCTGTAACAGTATGATCAAAACATTTCTGAATGTATATGAATCATGCCCTATGATTGCACCAATGTACAGAATTATGATTCAATAAAATTATAAAAAAAAAAATCAGTCTTGTTTCTATGTCCACAGTAAATAATCTGAATAAGAAACCAAAAACAAAGAAATCCCTAGGAATAAATTTAACACAAAGAAGTAACATATTTCTTATTTTTTCTTTTCTTTTTTTTTCTTTTTTTTTTTTTTTTTTTTGCATTATTTAGCTGGGGATGGCTTTGAACCTGCCACCTCTGGCATATAGGGCCGGCGCCCTACTCCTTGGAGCCACAGGTGCTGCCCAGAAGTAACACACTTCGACAATGAAAACCGTAAAGCATTGATGAAAGAAAGTGAAGAGGACACACAAAAGATTGGGAAGGCATTCTGTGGTCATGGATTCGAAGAATCAATATTGAAAACACACACACACACATAAAATGGACCAATAAATAATTGGCAAAGAAATGAACAATTTTTTTAATCAAATAAAAATGTCTTATATCAAATAATCCAATATCAATAATGAAAACCATGAGCTTCGTTTGACATATGGATCCCCGTCCGCACACAGTCACCACCCAGGACCAGCCTTCCTCTGCCCAGAGTGCAGCTCGGTCACTGAGATTCTCATCTGATCAGGTTCACGCTCCGGGGGACACAGTGGGGAGAAAGGCACAGTCCCCCCGCAGTGCATGTATGTCCCTGATGGCACCTTCTTGGGTACTTGGGAGGCCCTTCCCCTGCCCACTCCTCCCACACTCCCTAGTAGCTATGATGTACATTTTCTTTCAAGTGACTGTTTTTCCTGCATTTCATGCCACAGAAAACTGTATAGATAATCTTTTGGGGGTAGTCTTTACAAAAGCTCTAGATTCTTTTTCCTATGACCCCCAAACACTCTTATGTCTAGGTTAGGAAGATTTAGTTCCCAAATATCACGACCCTGTTTCTGTCCAGTAAATTCAACATCCTTCCCTAAGGGTGACTTCCACGTCCCCTTGCCTGATTGTTCTTCTGGTATGTTCCAGAGGGAACCTGGATGTGCCCCCTTAGAGAGTCAGGGGATGCTTCTCAAGCAAACTTGATCTGTCTCTTTTAAGCTCCTATAGATGGATATGAGGTTGGGGTGGAAGGAGGTTGGGTGTCACAGCATGGGAGCTGCACTCCCCAGAAAAGAAATCTAAACAAGACAAAACCCTATTCACAAGCCTTGCTTCTTACGCTCTGAATCTGCTTCTACCTTCCGTCTGAATCAGAAGTCCCCATGGGAAGGGCCATCATGCCATAAAATCATTATCAAACATTAATTTCCATTTTGGTCTGTCATCTTACCCGTATGCAATCTTCTTTGTGCCATCAGGCCTCGATATTGTTATTCTGCTGCATAAATGTACGTGTCTAACAGTTACAAATAAGTTTTTATATAGTATCCATTCTTCTTTATTTCCTTTAACATGCATTATGATTCCCACATTAATAAGTATTTTTCTTTCCTACAATTTATCGACTGAAGATTATTCTTTTCTATGAATAAAACATATTTTATATAAAATATTTTTTACTTGGGACAAATTGCCTATGATTATTTTCCCCCAATGTTTACTATGGTTAAAGTACTACTAACATAAATTCTTCAAGAAAACATTCATGTTTATTTTCTAAAGATAAATGCTTAGAAAGAATTGCTGAGTCAAATGTATATATGCACATTTTTAAGAGTTTTGTTACATAGTGCCAAATTGTCCTCTGGAAAGTTTGTCTCAGCAGGAGTATATAAAAGTTTTTGTTTAATTTACATTTGGCAATAATGCATATGTAATTGCTTTAGTCTTTCTCAACTTATGAATAAAATAAAATCCTATTGAAAATTCATTTTTATTTCTAGTGCATTTGAAACAATGTTTACAGATGCGTGTGAAGTTTAATGCACAAATGCAATATATGCTATGATTATTTTGAAGATATATAGAGAGAGATGTAGGCAGATATAGACATAAATATGATTAAATATAGATACAGAGAACAGATAATGAGTGTGTTCACTTTGCGATAATTATAATTTGTGCATTTATAGTACATATAATATAGCCCAATTATAAATGAAAATAAGTTAACTACCATTTTACCTAAATCAGCTCACTTGAGAATTTTTAGATAGTAAAAAGTAGTTTAAAGTTTAGAGTTAAAGAGAAAATAATATAATAATATCATTCAAGTTTGCTCCACTTTCCCACTGCTAAGTCCAATTTATGCTGAGAGTGAGAATCCAAGACAACATAGTTAGGATAGATTGCTTCCACAAATACTACCTACAGGCAGAAAGCCACATGGCATTTCAAAATCAAGTACACTGGAAGCCTGTTAACACAGTCCTTTAGAACACTATCCAGGTTAATTACCTCTAAAGATACAATTCCCTATTGGCCCAACTCTGTGAGTTGGACACAACAGCTCCAATCCCCGACTTCTGTTCACTTGATTCCAGGAAATCTCTGGTGACACCGTGTGGGGCGGGCCGGGGTTGTTCCGTCTTCTTCCAGTACCTCAAGCTGAGTCTTTGCCCAGAAATTGATTAGAAAAGATTAAGTGGATTTTAAAATTGAAGGGTACACGTATTACAAATTATTGCTGAACAAAGGGTTAAAAAAATCATCACTTGCTCTGTTTCATATAATCAGCTGTCATTTATTTATTTAATTATCCCTTTATTTGTTTGAATAACTGATTCGTCTTCAGAAATAATCAACTCACGTCATTTGAGTCTATTACAATTTATGCTTATCGCCAATCCTATTAAGCTGGATGTCAACTCAGATGCCCTCTAGTTTTAGATTTCTTAAATAAAATTGACTGAAAATCCATCCCAGCTGTGGTGAAATCCTAGGATCCACATAATCTTTCCAAGAACTCTGCAGATTCAGGGAAGCAGATTGCCATAGGTGACTTTCATGGTCACTGCCAGTTCTATTTGAGCACCAACACCCAGTCCTTACCTTGCTGATCCAACATCTACTGCGTGATCCCAGGCTGGGCACTCAGCCCCCAGCACTGAGTTTCCCCTCAGACCTCACTGACCGCACCAGTACAGACACAGACACTGTACCCTGCGGTGACAGGGACGTTCTACAGGGCCGTATGCCTCGATTTCTTCTCCCCCCCAAAACTTCCTTCCTCCCCTTTCAGCTTTATCTTTTTTTTTTTATTTTCATGTAATTTCTAGAGATTCTTTGCCATATAAACAAATCTTTAATATCTCTACACACAGAAAAGGAACATCACTCCAAACACCCCGCAGTTTAGGACAACGAAACCAACTCTTTCATTTACATCTTGGCATTAATTTCCAGGAAGGGATGTAAGTGGCATAAATTTTTTCTCTTTCGATTTGAATTATGCAACCCTCTTTACAAAGGCTAGTTGTCCATAGCTTCTGTGTACATGAGAAAATACATCCTTTTTAATTTTCTTCATTGATCTTGCTGTTTCATGCTCTGTCTTAGCTTCATCCTGCCTGGGTTTGATTCCCCTTATTTATTTTTTCTCCCATGTTTGTGTCCATTTCCTGATTCAAGTTCTCACACTCACCTTCCCTCATGGCTTCCTACTGTGAGTTTCACCTGTATTCCACCTTCATTCCTTTCCTGTCAAGGCTAAAAAATTTGGTTTGAACCCAAGTCATTTTTACTTCAGTGATAATTTTCTCTCTGCTTTATCAAGCTTTCTACATACATGCACTGAGACCAACGACTTTTTTTTGTTTGTTTTTTAAAGACAGAGTCTCTCTTTATCACCCTCAATAGAGTGCAGTAGCATCACAGCTCACAGCAACCTCCAGCTCTTGGGCTTAGGCGATTCACTTGCCTCAGCCTCCCGAGTACCTGGGACCACAGGTGCAAGCCATAACACCCAGCTATTTTTTGTTGCAGTTTGGCCAGGGCCAGGTTCGAAGCCACTACCCTCAGTATATGGGGCCGGCGCCCTAGTCACTGAGCCACAGGCGCTGCCTGACCAACTACCCTTTTTAAAGAAATATTGTAAAATGCTTAAAGTTAGCAAATTGCAAAACAAATCATTTTACATGTTATGCTACATAAATTTAATTTTAATATAATGGTATATTGACATTTAACATAAATTATTTGTGTTAACATAATTATTAAAAATTTCATTTAAATTAAAATGTATTCTAATGTAAAAAATAACTTCTATTTGTATCTCCATAGTCAAGCTAAGATAGCATTATTGACTATTTGATTTATGAATAGATTTATGAAATCTCACAGCATATTACTCACTTATCTAGAAAATATCCTTTAATACCTGTATTATGTTCTGTATTTATCACAAAGAGAAGAAAGAGACAAGCAATATGGTAAGAGTTAAACTAGAGCTATGTAGAAGGTCCTTTGGAATAATGGAGGAAGACATAACTAATATGTCATATAAAAATGATAATAACATCATGACAATAACTACCAGATGGAGAAGTCTCAGTAAAGTAGCGTTCCATTAAGTCTCTGTTTTTTGAATGAGGAAAAAATAGTTTTGGTAGTTTAATAATTCTATTCATATCTATAGCCATATTTTGAAAATGTCATTTGAAGGAAAAATGTGAACCCTTACCCATGTGTCTCCATATATAATTTTCATCCTTCTACAGAGTACACGACTATCTTCCTTTATAATAATGGGCACATGTCAATTGAGCTCAGTAAAGGTGATTCTCAAAGAAATTTTCATTGGAAAAACATGCTTTCATCCCTTTTGTTTGAAGGAAACAATTCTTGTTTACTTGGTGTACACCATGCCATGTGGTCACCAACACTCGTGCCTCTGGTGGCTCCTACCTGGTGATCACCTCTTAGATATGTTTACTGCGTGTTTCACTGGTGGCGAGAGAGGATGTCTGCAAATATGCCTGAGCTGTGCACACATGTGTCATACAGTGGCAGTGACAATCGCAGATGACTGTGAACAGGATAGCATCTAAAAGTGGCAGTGCTCAGAGCAGTCTCTGCTAACAAAGAGGCACCTCTCACAGGGGAGTTGCAGAAACTCTCATCAAGGCAACTTACTCTCTTATATATTCGTATTAATTTGAAAATCATCTTAGATGCTTCATCTCTTTTTAGCAGGGTAGATCATTCTTGGCCTGAACTGGGAAATATCATCAATAAACCAATGGCTATGGACTTTTGCAATTTTTATTTTGTGGGAACCCACACCTGTCAATATTGTGAAGTTATTTCGAAGTTGGAATTGATTCTAATTAGAGCTTTTCAGACAGGCATCTGCTTTTTCTTCTTATAAACCGAACAGTTTAAAAGATATTTGTTTACAAGTGACATAACTTTAGTAGAAGACAAAACAAGCCCATGAATCATGTCAGAAGAAGTCAGCCCAGAGGCCGCCAGCACTAACCGGGAATCGTAGCAACCGATAACCGTAACAACTAAATGGCAGATCTGATGCAAAACTGTACCATATTTCCTAAGTAAAGTTATTTTTGAAATGATACAATTTTTGGATTATATTACTACTTTGATTTGTGGGCTCCATGCCAAAAATTTAAAAAGCATCTTCTATCCCATTAATGCGCATTCATTCAATATTTCCTGTCATTAAGGGATACATAGCAGCGTTGGTTTGGGAGTTTTGTTTTTTTTTTTCGAACCATGTTTCATGCTCTTTTTCTCTAACTCTTTGGCAAGATTTTCCAACTCTGCAAAAGAAACATATAGAACTCGTTCGCTCAAATTGTCCATTTTCTCTGACGCCCTGCTCACGATCGGAGAGCCCATCACATCCTCTCCATACATCACCTCTTTGCATACATCTTGCTCAAAATTCTCTGGTGCATAAAGACAGGCTCTGGGGCCTGCATTCCGATTTACCTTCTCTTAGCACTTACTTAAGGGATGACAAGAATCTTATTTTGGGGTAATTTTTTGTAGTATTTTATATTCCCCTCCGTGCACATTTGTCTTACCACACTAAATGAGATATTATCCATCTCTAGTCCTGTCCATTCCATGGAAATAATTGAACCTCTAGGTTTAACTGTTTTAACTTAAAATTCCTTACACAAGACTGATTTCTTCACCATCTTCTCCCCAAAAGATTATATGTCCAATCGGAAGGAAAAACTACTTTGCCTATTGATTTAAATCCTCTCTAAGGATCCTGAGGACAATATCCAGTCGATTCGTTCATTGGACACTTAATAATAACAAAAAAGACAACAAAGTAGTATTTTTATTAAATGTTGTACATATGTCAGAACTGTTAAGTGTTTTATTTGAGTGTCACGGTATTGTGCAGTATTACCTCCTTATCACAGACCCTCATCTAAAGCTGTAGTGTTTAAGTAGTTTGTCCAAGGTGACACAAATTGCCCCTATAATTGTCAAGAACTACTCTCTAGCTATTGTAAGTGAATAATTTTCCAAGCCAGCCTGTAAGTAATCAGAGCAGATAATTCAAGCAAATGTTATCTGTAGAATAAACACGTCTGAGGGCTTTGCCCACGCTTTGAGCACTCTTACGTATGGGATCAGGCTCAAAGCAAATCAAAAATTTTTCTCTTGTTGACTGAAGCCTCTTGATTTTTGGCACTAGAAAATGTTCACCGATGACAATGTTAAATCAATATGCGTTTCAAGAGAACATATTATTTTTATTCAAATTATTTTCAACATGATTTTATTTCTTATCTTTCTGTGTCTTTGGATTGAATTTCCAAATTATATCACCTAATAGGTGAAGCATAGCTTTTTAAATCCAGCATCTAAATGTTATAGTAAAAAGAGAAGTAGCCTGGAGCCTGCCCTGATGAATTCTTGTCCTAATTTAGTTGCTGGAGGACAATGTAGCCGCAAGCAAGTTGCCTCAGCCTTCGGGACCTAAGCTTTTCCTGATATGTGGGTCACTAGGGAAGTGTTGAGACAGACTGTATTAGGGTCCCCTAATTTACTCCCAAGAAACACAGTTGCCAGCGTCCTTTCTGACTCACCCCTGCCAGTCGGAACGTGCTCAGCTTACCGGCATTGCTGGGAGGCTGAATTTGTTCCCATGCATGCAAACTTTATGTTTCTTGACTATTGTCAAACTTTCATAAGGACCCAGATATGCAGGTATTAAATATTAGAATGTATTAACTTTGTTTTATTATTCAGCTTTAATAAAAGACAAAGAGCTAACCAGTTAATTATAATATCAGAGTGCATTTATTATTTCTATAATTAAAGTTAATTATGGCCCACAAACAAAATGAACTGACAAATAAATGGAAGTACGGTATTATTTTGTGGTCTCTGAATTTATATTTTAAAACTAGTATTTAAAAAAAGGGAAATATCTCAATTTTACCCATCGTAGACATGGAAAAATCAAATTATGCTTCATAGAACCCATATGTTAGAAGTGAGTCTATTCATCATGGAAAGAAATAGTAGTAGAAATGTTAGCACCCTCTGCAGCTATCACTTAACAGGAAAAATTTTTTAAAATCCATCTCATCTAAAAAAGAGAGAGGTTCTTGGACCTTGCTTAATAGCAGTCAGAACCCAATTTCAGACTTTGCAGAATAGGTATTTAAATAACTAAGTTCTAGTGTCAGTTGACAGATGTAATTGTCAGATTATATTTAAGTCACGCCCACCCACTATCTAGGTGACCTTTGCTTATTGTCCTTAAAATTCAGTTTCATCGTCTTCTTACATTAATGTTGCTTTCATCTGGGATTGCTGGAAAGATTAACTTAGTCAATATACAGAAAGCATTTGGGAAATGTTTGGCTTGTATTAGTTACTAAATGAGTATGACATACGAGGTCAGATGATTAAGTTGACACACTCCTCCTAGAAAACACTGCACACCCCACTGCAAACTTCACCAAGGTCACCGTCAAGGTGCTCTCCTGGGGAAGCTACACACCGACACCAGCTCCTGGTCCACCCTTCACAGCAATTTTGGAACTCTTTTGCACGTTGGCCATCAGAGCAGTAGTTGCATGACTGTGGCCAGTTGCACGACTGTGGCACGTTGGCCATCACAGCAGTAGTTGCATGATCATTGTGTGAATACAATCACCTTCAAAATAGTCCCCTCGGCCATATGGCGACTATAGTGACACTCAGCATTGAGGTTATGGTATCATGTGGGACTTTTTCTAGGATGAGTTCATGAACTTAATTGTAAGACTTTGAATTCCTTGAGGGTACATACAAAAGATTATACGTAGTTACCAGAACATCAGCTTAGACCTGTGACACTCTCGCAGACCATTTTCACTTTTTCTTCTATCACTAGAAGAGTGACAAACTTTACAAGTCCCTCTCCTGCGAGGATGCTACACTAGAATTGAGGTCATATATTTTGACAATCACTGTCGCAAGTTCAGCTAACACACATTCTCTTTCTAAAACGTTATTAAGACTTGGCGCCTGTAGCTCAAGCGGCTAAGGCGCCAGCCACTTACACCAGAGCTGGCGGGTTCGAATCTAGCCTGGACCCACCAAACAACAATGACGGCTGCAACCAGAAAATGGCCGAGCATTGGGGCAGGTGCCTGTAGTCCCAGTTACTTGGGAGGTAGAGACAGGAGACTCGCTGGAGCTCAGGAGTTGGAGGTTGCTGTAAGCTGTGATGCCACAGCACTCTACCCAGGGGGACAGCTTGAGGCTCTGTCTCGAAAAAATAAAAAATAAAATAAAATAAGTTATTATATCATAGTCACATGTTCAGCTAACATACATTCCCTTTCTAACATTTTATTAGTGAAACAAACTTGCTGAATATTACATGGTTTTGCATAGTTCCTTTACCAAAAGACTGCCTTAGAAATTAGTCCTAATCAGTTCTCTTTTTACCTAACATAAAAACTCACAGTAAAATCCTTCTCATCTTCCCAAAATTGCTGACTTATTTTTACATGGACAATACAGAAATCTGAAATGATTAAACGTACCAAATTTGGATCAAGTTAGTTGATAAAGGTTTGAATTAGGAAGTGACATTTGAGAAAACAATCAAGAAAATAATAAAGATAAATGAATAAGGTATTTCAAAGTTATAACCTTTTTTTTTGTTTGTTTATTTTGAGATGGAGTCTCACTTTGTCACCCTGGGTAGAGTGCAATGGTTGTCATAGCTCACAGCAACTTTAAACTCTTGTGCTTAAGTGGGCCTCTTGCCTCAGCCTCCCAAGTCGCTGGGACTATAGGTATGTGCAATGCCTGGTACTTTTGTTTCTATTTGTAGTAGGGATTGGGTCTCCCTCTTGTTCGGGCTAGTCTGAAATTTCTGAGCTCAAGCAATCTACCCATGTCAGCCTCCCCCAAGTACCAGGATTACAAGGCGTGAGCCACACCTGGCCTCAAAATTATGTCTTGATAAAAGACTTAACTACAAAAAATGAATTTTTTAAACAATTCATGGAACTAGGGTTAGATTAGGCAAGCCCCTACAATACGAAAAAAAATAACTTTTTTCATTGCATTTAATGTCTGGAATTTTATTTCCTCACTTTACTGGCAGCCAAACTCTAATCTAGAAAAACCTATGATTGATTTCAAGTTTATTAGCTCCATAAAGCATAACACATTAAAAATAAACTAGCTGGTAGGGCATAAAGAATGGGCAGGCAAAGGTAAGCAAATAGAAACCTGTGGCGCAAACGGACTTTCCACTGTATTTATATCTGCCTAAATGGAGACAAAGCCAGATCCTTGCAGCCACCTGCAATAATTTCCGAGTAATCTGCTACTCAAGAAATGAAACCAACTTAGATTTATCAAAATAAGAAAAAGGCAGTGCAAAAACAGGACTCTTAGCCAAAGCAAAAATGAAAACTGAGAAATACCCCACCAGGAAGCTTTCTCCAACACCCAGTTTCAAAGTCCAGAGTCGTGAAAGCCTTTCTGGAAAGCTTTTGAGATATAATTACTTAAACGCTGTTTATAGTGGCACAGGGAAGTCTTTTCTGTTCTTACCTTGCCAGAAAGTAAAACCCTAATGGATTAGGAATATCAACAACTGAAATAGTGGAAACCTCAGCGCAGAGGGTGCCAAGTAGCTCGGAATGTCTCTGCTTCCTCCCGTGAGGCAACAGCTGGGCTGGGCAGGACTGGGTCTCAGCTCCGTCCCTGTTCCCATCTTGAAAGTCACTTTTGTCTGCTCCTTTTAAGTTTTCCACTTTGCACTGAATTAATGGCATATTGAGATGCTGTCAAGATTTTCTTGCATTTAACTTTTATCACTTCCCTAGTTTTATAAGTATATGTAACATTCATTATTTTCATTAGTAAACTATAGCCTAGATGCCTCACAAAGAAAATTTTCTGCATATTCACTTAGATTAAAAGTAATTAAGTTCATAATTTTGCTTTAACTATAAACTTTAATTCTGAGATATTTTATATCTTATTTTGAATGGGAAATGCTAGTATTGTTGTTAATTAATTAATCAATTTTCTGAGACAGAGTCTCACATAGTCGCTGTGAGGTTGAGTATCATGGTAATTTATTTTTATTATTTTAAGGATCCTCTTGAATCTATGATTTTGAATGTCTTTATTTCATTCCCACAGAGGGAATTTCAAAATCATAGCATTTACAATTCTTTCTTATGGACAAATGTCCAAACATTAAAACGTATTTTCCATTGATGATGTTCTATCCCCTCTTGTGTGCGTCAGTACTATTAACGGACAATTACCTGTGCCAGTTCCCTGCCCGCAAAGTATTTACACATGGAGAACTCTGAATAATGATCCTGGCAATCTCCAGACTTGCGGGCCTCAGCTGCTTTAATGACCATGAACGTGTTGCCAAACTTCTTTCAACTGTCCCAGAGGCTCTCCTTGTAACTCACCGCCAGCCTTCTCGGCTACCTGGTTGTCCTGGTCAACACCGTTCTTTGTAACCAATACACATGGTGCTTTTTTTCCCTTGAAAACATCTACCTTTACCTGCCCTGTCCCCCTTCATGCCTGAGCTCAGGGGTCTGCATGAATGTGGGGTTTTTGGCTTCCTGCGATCATCTTCATTTCTACTCCGTCTCCCACCTGGAGGACATGTCACCTTTCTCTTCCAATTTTGAAAACTCTAAATGGAGGAACCCGTCTCACCATTTTACAATTACGTATTTTTTTTCTGTTGTTCTATTTTATGATTTCGCTAAGTACTAGACATAAAACATTCTGCCATACACGTATTCTTCACCTAACTTTCTTAGAAATGAATTGTAATTATAATAATCTGGAATTTGCAAACATGGGTGACCAAATATCATTTTTTGTAATAGCACAGTCTTCACAATGGTAGTAGATTTAGAAGCAAAGCGTTACAGCTTAACAGAAGACAACTAATGCTATGAAAATACCTATTTCTCAAACTTTGTTTATCTGTATCCTAACTCATCAAACGCAGTGTTATTGTTAGCTATTGACATCCTCAGCACCACGTAGAATCCAGCCCACGCTGTGATTCAGGCACTTATGTTATAAAAGAAGAATGAGGCTCTGAGTTAGCTGCACCTTAATTTTTATTGTGAAAGCAATTCTGAATTTAATTAAAAAGTACATTATGGGGCAGCACCTGTGGCTCAGTGAGTAGGGTGCTGCCGAACGTGGCAGGTTCAAACCCAGCCTCGGCCGAACTGCAAAAACAGAAAAATAGCCGGGTGTTGTGGCAGGCGCCTGTAGTCCCAGCTACTTGGGAGACTGAGGCAAGAGAATCGCCTAAGCCCAGGAGCTGGAGGTTGCTGTGAGCTGTGTGATGCCACGGCACTCTACCAAGGGTGATAAAGTGAGACTCTATCTCTACAAAAAAGAAAAAAAATAGTACATTATGGTAAATATTAAAAATACAGCTCATCTTTAATAGCATTGATATAAATAGAAAGTATTTTGATATGTTCAGTTGAAATGTTTTCAGTATTCTTTATCGTGACATAGTAAGTGTGTTAGCCACCATAAATTTAGAAACTATAAAGAAGTTAAATACTAAGATACATTTCCCATAGTTCTCAGCATAGAAACTACTATGACAATGACTTTATTCTATATTTCTAATTATTGCATGTAAACTGATAATTACAGACCTAACAACAACAACAACAACAAAAACCAAAATAGAAAGGACATGTTTTAAATTTAATGAATCCTATTTTTCCTACTTAAAAATAGCTCCTAACCCTCTCTCATGCCATTAAGTATTATACTTACTACACTTTCTGTTTACAGCCTCATTTCACATGCTGTCATTAGTAGTGCTTTCTAAATATCAGAAAACTTGTAACGGCATTGTTTAATTATTGTTTTTAGATTTGATGTCTCCCATTTTAACATGTTCTCATTCTTTTTACACCTGATTTGACACATTTGCTTCGTTTTCACTATGCACGATTTTTATAAGGTTCACTGTGAGTTTTTTTCTATTTTGATCACTTAATTTACTTCATTTTTTATTAATTAGGTAATTAGTGCAAAATTAATTCATAGGTTATGTTTTCTGAACATATACATATCTAATTATGTATTTTGTTGATTTGCTTATCTACAAAATAACCTAATAAACAAAAATATTGGGCATAGCTTTAATGTCTCAAAAGCTCTTCACTTTTAATCTTAATTTGCCATTGCAGAGGAAAAGGCTGTTGTCATCCTGGTTACTCTTTTTATATTCAACATGTCTTTGCTATCTTATTACATTGTTTTCAGCATTTTCCCTTGTATATGTGTGAATGTGTGTGAAATTTGAAAAATTAGTATTTGCCACAGTTCCTGTAATATTGCCCCAAATTTTTAATCTGAATAAAAACTGATTAATAAATCACTGAAAAATTATTCTGTTATATCTTTGACTAATTGTTTTTAGAAAAAAAATAAACATGTTCTGCTTTTATTGTCCTGAAAGTATCTTTACATCAGTCTTACATATGCACCGTTCTCATGTACCCTTAGAAAGCTACTCTAGGCCAGGCTTGGTGGCTCATGTCTATAATCCTAGCACTCTGGGAGGCCAAGACAGGTGGATAGCTTGAATCATGGGTTCAAGACCAGCCTGAGCAAAACAAAAAAAGCAAGCAAGAACCCATCTCTACTAAAAATAGAAAACTGAGGCAAGGGGATCGTTTGAGACCAAGAGTTGGAGGTTGCTTTGAGCTACGATGCCAGGGCACTCTATCCAGGGGGACAGCTTGAGACTCTGTCTCAAAAAAAGCCAAAACAAAACAAAGTTACTCTGTGAGTTATATTACAATGTATCAAAACTCTTTTCTCTCATTAACACTAACACTAACACATAAGATCTAAATAAACTTAATACTTGGCAATAGCTCTGTATGTATGTGTATGTGTATACAAGAAGATTCACTTTGCCTCATAATCTAACCCAGGGGTCAACAAACTTCCGCAAGGATCTCACTGGTAAATATTTGAGGCTTTTCTGGCCCTATGGTGTCTGCCACAGTTTCAATTCTGTCATCAGAGCCAAGGCAATGTGTAAACAAATACGCATTTCTATGTCCCAACAAAACTATATCTTCAAGACCTGCCTGGTAGGGGCGAATTTTTCCTGAGAAGCATAGTGTGCTACCCCCAACTCTAGTCTATGAAGTGCTGGTTGGTTCTCTTGTGGCACATATAACTAGAGAACAAGTTGATATGCTCAGATTTCAACGCAGCAATCTGCCTCTAGCAAGCAATACCCGCCCATTGCAGCATTTCCACATTAATCCCAGAAGCCCTTCTAGTTCCAGGACCTTGTTCTGACATTTGAATGAATATACTCTTAGGAAAACTTTATATTCTGGCATATGTGCCATCACAAATCATTTTCAACCCACTTCACCAGTCAATATGGAGTAGCCTACCTGTGGAGACTATTTATGTAACATGCAGAACCATAAGGACATCTAATTTGCTGGTTACCATCTTTACTGGTTACCTACTGCTACATAACAAATTATCACGAATTTATCAGCTTAAAATAAAAAAAATAACATTTATTATTTCACAGTTTCCAAGGGTCAGAAGTCTGGGCAAGTATGGTTGGGTGCTGATAAAACTGCTTAGGTTTTCACGAGGCTGCAGTAAAGAAATTGGTTAAGCAGCATTTTCATCTGGCGGCTTAGCTGGGGTAGAACCCATCTCTAGGTTCACTGGGTGCTGGGAGCATTCATCACCTTGCAGTTGTAGACGTGACAGCACCTGCCTCTTGCTGGCTCTTGCTAGAAGCTACCTTAGTTCCTAGAGGCTGCCTGCAGTGTCCTGCTCTGGAGACATTAGGTAATTGAGGGACTCAGTTTCCTAGAGCCAGCAATAAGAATCCCTCCTCTAGAATGAGTTTGCCAGCAAGAAGGAGATGTGTAGAGGAAAGACGTGAAGATATTGGCGGTTTAGTTCCAGACAACCACAATAAAACCACTATCACAATAGAGAAGTTCAAAATGTATTGGTTCCCCAGTGCATGTGAATTATATGTGTACAGTAGACTGAAGTCTATTAAGTGTGAAATACCACTAAGTCTAAAAAATGCACATTCCTTAAGTAAAAAATCCTTTATTGTAAAAAATAGTAACAATTATGTGAGCCTTTGGCGAGTCATAATCTCTTTGCTGGTTTAAATCCCTACCTTGACGTTACTGGCTCTTGACCAATTTGGTGGTGGCTGCTAGAGACCCCAATGACTTGATGATTCCTTAAAATCACACACCAATGAAGGTCGTTGTCCATTGATAGATTTCTCCTTAGCATGAGATGCTGTTTCAAAGAATTTTACCCACACTAGAAATTTTCAGTTTGGAGTCAGTCTTCTCAAACCCTGCCACTGCTTTGTCAACCCAGTTTCCACAATATTCTATATCCTTGGTTTTCATTTCAACACTGTTCAAAGCATGTCCAACAGGACTACATTCCATCTCATCTGAAGGAACCACATTCTTTGCTCAGTCATAAGAAGCCATTTTTCATCTCTCCAAATTTGATCACGTGATTGTATCACTGATCACGTGATCTTGCCACTGATCGAACCCCTCTGAGTTATACATGAGGGTTGGAATAAAGCATCATTTAAATTCTTTTCAAGGCAGATACTTTGCGTTCTTCTTACAAATCAGAAATGTTCTTAATGGCATTTGGAATGGGAAATGCTTTCCAAAGGTTTTCAATTTACTTTGACCACATCCATCAGAGAAAGCAGTGTCTATGAAACTTATAGCCTTACAACATGTGTTTCCTAAGTAATAAGATTTGAAACTCTAAGTCACCCTTGATCCATAGGCTACGGAAGAGATACTGTATAAGCAGAAATGAAAACACTAATCCCCTTGTACATCTCATCAGAGCTCTTAGATAGATTATCGACGTCCAGTAATACATAAAAAAACTTTTTCCTTCCCAGCATGTCTCAACAGGTGTTCTTAAAACAATTCAGTAAGGCAGGCTGCAAACAGATTCAGGTTTTATTGTTTCATTTCTAGAACAAAGGAGATTTAACACAATTCCTAAGGGCCTAGGATTTTCAAAATAGTAAATAACCATTGGCTTCAAATTAAAGTCACCAGCTGCATTAGCCCCTAACTAGAGGGGGAGCAGGTTTTTGAAGTTTTGATGTTGACATTAACTTCTCTCTGGTTATGTAAGTCCTAGATGGAATCTTCTTCTAACTTAAGGCCCTTGTGTTTACCTTGAAAGCCCATTGTTTAGTGCAGCTGCCTTCATCAGAGATCTACGCTAGATCTCCTGGATAGACCAAAGCACAATAAATCTAGATATGCCTTCCAGAGGCTAGTTGGTCACAGAGTGACATCTCCTGATCTTTGTCATTTTGTATTGCTGAGAAGCTGGGGTAAACACCAGGTGGTGGGAAAAATAGGGACAACTGTAGAATGCAACTTCAGTACCATTGAATCTAAGCTTCTAATTTAAAAAAAATAGCAAAAATAAACGTGCAAAGTATTTTCTAGCTTTTGAAGTTCAGTATGTCTTAGTGTAAACATATGTGCCCCATAATTGTGTAGTTTTAGAGTACTTCTTTCATTTGTCTTATAGGTTGTTTACTAGTAATCGTTTGAGGTATCATGGAATACTGTATCTTTTCTGCTCTTCAACATCATAATTGGTGACTGTTAAACACTGCATAGACGTCTTTTACCTGAGCAGCATTTTAAAGCAGTGATGTCCACTACCCATCATTTTAAGTGTAACACTTCATTTCATACATCTTTTCAGGAGAGAGAATTTTCTAAAGTCTACTTAATAGAGATAAATTCCTTTTAGGCAGAAACTGCTTAAGCATGGTGGTTGCAATCCAAAGATATCATCACGATCTGGTAACGGGATTATATGACAAAATGACGAGTGCTTACAAGGTTTGCCAGAGCCCACGCAGCATGTTTAGAAGTTACCTTGACAACGCTAGTTCACTTCTGCTCATATTTCAAGCTATTGTAGCTCTGGTACTTACTAAAAACTCAAAGGACAGGAATGTAAGCCAGAACAACATGGCTAAATTAAGTTCAAGAGCAGGTAACTGGCTGTCACTAAAGCTTGAATCAGGCATCTACTGATTTCTGATTCTTAAATCAACATTTCTTTCTTTAAATTGGCCAGTTTGCCATTATTTAACAAAATAGAAATTTTCTAATGAATGTAACTTCGCTCTCTTGGCTTAGAAATTTAAGTCAGAAGATAAGATGATATCTACAAACTTAGACTCATGTAATATTTCATTCATCTTCTCTTCCACTTAATTAGAAGTGGGTTCAGTTTGTAATTATTGGTCCTAAACTCCTCCTAAATGCATTAAGTATTCATTTAAAAAGACATGTATATTATTTAGGATTATTATTTGATGACATTTCAATATTTATGTTTTTATTTAAAAAACTTGTTTCTAAAACATAAGGTTTATCTTATACATCATCTGTTTAAAATCTGCACATAGTGTACAGATAACTATACTATATGTATACATTCTCTTGTTGGTGGAAATGTCAAATGTTTGCATATTTTTTCCACTATTTAAAAATACTGGTTATAGAAAGAGTCTTGCCTGTCTATGTCTCACAGTACAAAAAAGTACAAGGTTTTCTGTGGTCTATAGCCTGAGATAGCATGACTGTGCCTGTGTTGAGTACATCTTCAAATTTGTCAAAATTCCCAAATTGTTCGTAATTCATACCAATTTTGTGAATTAGAATTACCAGTTTTTAAGGATATTTATTTTTGTGTCTTGTTTAAAAATTCTTCCCAAAGAAGCTAGGTATTCTATATAATAATTTTATTAACTCAGTACAGTCTATTATTTATGATATGATGCTAGAATTTTATTATGTTTAATGCGGATAACTAATTATTGTAAAACTTTTCTGGGTGTAAGATAGTAAGTTACCACAACTTTATATAACAACTTAATATTTGCTAGGCTAAGCCTCAGTAAATTGTTCTTCTAAAAAATTTCCTTGGCTGCTCTTAGCCATTTGTTTTTGCATATAATGGCAAGAATGTCCTTTCCACATTAAAACAAGAATATTGAGATTATGGGGAATTGTGAATTAACATGAAAATATTTGACTTATTTGGGACACTGATTTTTTGTCCCATATATTTGCTATATATTTCAATACAGTATTCATTTTTTTTAAATAATTTTATTAAATCATAATTGTGTACCTTGGTGCAATGATAGGGGAGAATGTGCTTCATATACAATCAGAAATATTTTGATTGTACTGTTAGAGATAGCTTTCATAGCATTTTCTTGATCACTATATAAAGGCTGGTGACCTGTAGAAGACTGAAACTGGACCCATACCGTTCACCATTAACCAAGATAGACTCTCGCTGGATCAAAGATTTAAACTTAAGACATGAAATCATGAAACACTCTTAAAAAAGGAAATTAAGTTGCTCTAGTCATTGGCTTACTCATGACAGGATAAAAATGGAGACAATTACCATTCTCAACCAAAGAAATGAGATATGACCTGAGCAAAAGTAGCAGACAACAAACTTAATTTCCATTGTCAGAATTATCCCACAATTCCCTCAATCGATGCTTATTAAGTTTTAAAAATAATCTGCCATGGTAATATTCTTGGGCAATTAAAGTTTCAAAAATATCTTTGTATGCTAACTTCTAACTCACACTCTTCATAAATATATATTTTATCCCTCATTTCTTATGCCCAACTGGTCACCAAGCTCTCACGATTAAATCTATGATAAGGCTGACAAATCCATCTCCTTCATTTTATTACATATTCTTCAATTCATGTGCTCATTAAGCCTTTCTAAGAATGTATCAACCAAATGGTTCTGTTTCTTCTATTATAATTTATCCTACAAAGTACTGCCCCTTTTTCTTCCACAGAGTGGTTTTATTCCCACGAAAAGGCAAATCTCACTTATACATGGAATTAATGAAGTTTTTCTCACAGAAATAGAGAGTATAATAGCAGTTACCAGAGGTTGGGTAAGGGTTGCAGAGAAGAGGAGATGGGAGAGGCTGATCAATAGGTACAAAGTTACAATTAGATAGGAGGAATATGTTCTTTCTATTACAAAATAGGGTGATTTTAGTCAACAATAATGTATATTTCAAAACAAGTAAAAGAGAGGATTTCAAATGTTTTCACCATAAATATATGAGGTGATGAATATGCTAAACACCCTGCCTTGATTAATAGCCAATGAATATATGGATCAAAATATCACACTGTACTCCATAAATATGCATGATTATCATGGTCAATTAAAACAACATTTTAGCAATTTGAAAAGCCAAATATTCCTCGTGTGCTTATGATGACATCTTCATTCAATTTCTTCCTGAGTTCATGCTGAATATCTCTTCTACTGGATTACTGACATCAGCTTCTTAACATGCTCCAGTAACCACTGCTCATACAAAAGCCCGTTAATCATACCCAGTCACCTCTAGATACTATTAGAGCTATTTACATCTCTTCATAGCAATATTTTTCTTTTGTGATATTTTTGCAGCTTTATAGAGATAATTACCAGATTAAAAATTGTATGTATTTATAATGTACAATCCTGTCATTTTCTACGATGTAAATGAAGCTGGGGCAGTAAATAAGTTAAATAAACCAAGCACAGAAAGACAAATCTTGCATGATCTCACTTATATGTTCAATCTAAAACAGTCAAACTCGTAGAAGCAATATTTTTCTAAAGAGTCATCTCATTTTCTATCACAACTTCTCACTTCCCATTCACTCTCTCACCACTTCAACTATGCATCTATTATAACCACCCCACTAGAACTTTTTTATGTAAAGTTTACAAACAACCTCCATTTGATTGTGGAAGGTGACAAAAGAAAATGACCATGGCCCATACTTACATTGTTTTCCTCCTATCTTATTATCCAAATTTCTTATATCTAACTCAGAAACACAGAATTCCTCACAGCTCAATCCCATAGCCTCCTCTTTTTTCTATACATTAATCCCTGATCACATCTATCCCTAAATCTTTAAAGTCCCTCTAGTTACCAACGACTTTCAAATTTATTTCTGAATTGCTATCATCTTTACAGTCTCAGACTTATCTAATAATTTACTCAATATTCCTTCTTGGATACTTGAATAGCTCACAAATGATTTTTTTTTTTTTTGAGATAAGAGTCTCAAGCTGTTGCCCTGGGTAGAGTGCTTGGCATCATAGCTCACAACAACCTCCAACTCTTGGTCTCAAGTGATCCTCTTGCCTCAGTTTTTTCTATTTTTAGTAGAGAGGGGGTCTAGCTTTTGCTCAGTCTGGTCTCAAAACTCATGAGCTCAAGCTATCCACCCGCCTTAGCCTCCCAGAGTGCTAGGATTACAAGCATGAGCCACCACACCCAGACGAAAATGAAAATCTTGATCTTCATCTGAAAACCTCTGCACAGTCTTTGCTTTCATAGTAAGAGATAACACTATCCATTCAACCTCCAACCATAATTCACTCTCAATCGTTCCATTTTCTCCACCTATCAAATCCAACTAAATGTCTCATCCAGTCATATTCCTCTGTACTAACTCATCAATTTTTCTTACATAGAAACCTGAAATAACCCATGCATGTATCTTCAACCTTGACTCCTCTTCTGAAAACAAGTACTGAATATCAAAACAGATTTGGGTTGCTTTTGCCCATTTTAAGGTGGAGACACTTTTTTCCTTAAATAACAGCATATATCAGCACCTATGAAAAGTAATTATTTTACACAAATTAGATTTGCATACTTATCAAGAACATAGCAACATATTTAGCAAAGTACACCATACTAGGTATACACATGTGACCTACGTGAAAAAGTGCTATTTATAATAATGTTTGACAAAATAAAGGAGTACATTGCCATGGCCCCTGAAACTTAGTGGTATTTTCAGTGCTTTGATTATTCCTTATTTAAACTAATATTTGTGTGAAGACTATAGGACTAAACATATGCTATGATGCAATAAAGTTGCAAATAACTTTCAAATTGACTCAACATTTATTTTAAACCTCATACTCTGGATCAAAACAGTCTTTGTCTTCTGATCAATATTTTTTAATTAATCATAATTTTTGAAATTTTGAGGTAGTTTTATACTCACATTCAGCTATAAAAAAAGTATAGAGGGATATCATGCACACCTCATCTAGTTTCTCCCCAGAGTAACATCTTCCAAAACTATATCACAGTATCACAACCAGGGGATTGACATGATAAACACAGAACATCTCCATGATGGTGAACCTCATGTGGTCCTTTTATCATAAAACCCACATCTCTCCTGCCCTCACCACCCCCTTTAGTCCATGGCAATCACTAACCTGGTCTCCAGTTCTACAATTTTGACATTTCAATAATGTTATATAAATAGGTTGGCATAGATTTTATTTCACACAGCATTATTTTCTAGAGCTTCATCAAGGTTGTTGCATGTATCAATAGTTCATTTCTTTTCATTGCTGAGTAATATTGCAAGACATGGATATACCACCGTTTGTTTAAACATTATCTATCAGATATTGGCTTTGTTTTCGGTTCCTGACTATTATTAAGACAGTTTGTATGAACATGCATATACAGATTTTTGTGAAAACAGAACTTTTCATTGTTCTAGAATAAATGTCCAAGACTGCAATTGCTGGGTTGTATAGCATTTGGCTGTTTCATTGTTGTTGTTTTAAGAGGAACTGCCAATCTGTTTTCTAGAGTAGCTAGACCATTGTACATTCCCATCAGCAATGTAAAAATGATCAGATTGCCCACATCTTCACCAGCATTTGGTGTTGTCACTGTTTTTTTTTTTTCCTTTTAGCCCCCTGAGAGGTTGTTACTGCGTCTCACTATGGTTTTAATTTGCCTTTCCTTAATGGCCAATGATGATGAACATTTTCTCATGTGCTTCTTTGCCATCTTTATCTTTGTCTGTAAATAGCATTTTGAAGCCTCCTATGAACAGAAACCGAGCTTGGCCATATGTCGAGAACTTCCACTTAAATTATAACTTTGGAATTATGCATAAGGTGTCTGAGAGGCAGTGACTGCTTTTTATTTAGCTTTTTCTTTGCAGAGCTCTAACGTCATTTTTCTCAAGTTTTTTGGGAGATACTAATTTGGTCAATTTAATCTTAGAAAACCTTCATATAGGAAAAGTCAACCCAAAATATTATATGTGTGTAGAAAGTAATTCAAACACTGTTTGCAAAATGTTTTCTCCCTTGAAAATAACATAACTGGACTGCCATGAAGTTAAACTGATAGCAGATTTTTCGGCTTTTCATGGGGTTCAATGTAGATGATTTCAAAAAACATTAACCAGTGGTCATCCAAAATATACACAGAAATCAGATGGGAAATGCATATCTATGATGTTTTAGCTCAAGGATAGGTCATAGAAAGAGTACCAGCAAATGTAAGATATTTGGGAAATTGATCTCTTATTGGTGGGTGGTTTTTGTTCTTGTATTCTTAGATGTTGGCTGAATGAACAGTATGGTTTTAGCAAATGTAGATTTATCAGTTTCCCTTTTTACTATACTTCAGATCACAGCTCTACATAAAATAGCAATAAGAGAGAGAGAAGACAGGAAAAGAGACTTCATTATATTTTTTCAGAATTTCAAAAAGCAGGCTTATACTTGCTCTTCCAATCTGCCCCCCATTTGTATTTCCCAAATCTCATTCCCATCTGCCTATGTATGCTTTTTTCTCTTCTTCACACTATCTGCAGCACTAACATAAAAACCCAGACAAAGTGAATCAGTTCACTAGTAAGGACTATGGTCCATTATTTACTATCAAGTTTCGTTTTATTTTTTAATTTTTTTCTGTACATATATTTCTTTTTTTATTAAGTCATTTGTACATAGATCATATATTTATGTCATTATGGGATTCAATGTGTTGATTATTTGTACTAATTGGAGTGCTTACATTGATTAGTAGCATGTAAGCACTCCAATATTCACCTCATTTATCCAATTACAGCATTAAGACATTTGTGTTCTGGGAGGGTTAGTAGGGGGACCATATCTATGGAGCATATTGCAAGTACAAGTTGGATCTACCAAGTTTCTTTTTAGACAAAAGACTTTGTCTGTATAAGGACCCGAAGTTAAATGAAAAAGCGTTTTACCAAGACATCACTACTGTATCCTGTGTAGTTACATGGTTTTCATTAGGATTAGAAATCAAGAGTTTTTCTTTTGAACACTAAATGCTAGATTAGCAATTAGAGGTTGGACTTTTAAATAATTTTCCAATAGTTATATGTAAGTACATACCTAACTATCATTTAATGAATGTGTTAACCATATCATTTAATGCTCACCTTCATTTGAGAGATACATATTTTTATCTCAGTTTACACATGAGAAAATCATTGCTCTGAGAGATTAAATCATTTGTGACACAGTTGGAAAGTGATAGAGTCATGTTGTCTGTCTCCAGAAACATTTATTTTAAACCTCATATTCTGGATCAAAATACTACGTACAGCTCTGATTTAATATGAATGGCCATCCCAACAAATTCCCCAGGTACTGGGGTGGAGGGTGGACTAGGGTTGAAGACTAAAACATAAAATCAAGTTTGAAGTCACAAAGAAACTCAGAGGATAACCTTATAGAAAATTCAAAATCCCTTCTCCTATCTCTCTGACATCCAGTTCTAAGTTGCTTACTCCTGGATTTGTCGATGAGTACCTTGGAGAGAAAGCATTTTTTAAGACTGAATAAATCCAAATTTGTGTAGAATGGTTTTAATTCTCCATTACTGCACATACACACACATTTATACATAACAATAAATATGTACTTTGTATTTATTCACAGAAATTGCCCCTTAACTCCATCTCCCACACATATACTGTTCATATATTTTTTAAAAACAAATTTTTATTTTAAAAGAAAAAATCACAAAGTGTTATAAAATCTAGCAGATGCCACCAATATCATAAAATCTGATATCATGGAAAGTGAATTAATACAGTCATGAATCATTTAATGCCAGGGCTATGTCTTGAGAAATGCATCATCAGGCTATTTCATCATCATGTGACCATCAAAGTGTGTACTTACACAAACCTGCATGGTGTAGCCTACTATGTAACTAGACTATATGGTATAGCCTATTACTCTTAGGCTAGGAACCTGATTAGCATGCCACTGTATTGAATGCTATAGGTAATTGTAATACAGAAGTACATATTTGTGTATCTAAACATAGAAAAAGTATAATAAAAATGCAGTATTATAATCTTGTGGGACCATGGTCACATATGTAGTCCACTGTTGATCAACATTGTTATGTATAAGTCAGACATGGTGGCTCACACTTGTGCTAGTCCACTAGCACTGTGGGAGGCCAAGGTGTGTGGATTGCCTGAGCTCAGGAGTTCCAGATCAGTCTGGGAAAGAACGAGATCGCATCCCTAAAAATGGCTGGGCATTGTGGTGGCTGCCTGTAGTCCCAGCTACTTGGGAGTCTGAGGCAAGAAGATCACTTCAGCCCAGAAGTTTGAGGTTGCTGTGAGCTGTGACACCTCAACATTCTACCAAGGGTATCAAAGTGAGACTCTGTCTCAAAAAAAAAAAAATGTTATGTAGTATACGACTGTATCTTTAGTAATTAATTTCTTTTTTAATTCCAGAATATTATAGGGCACACACATTTTGGTTACATAATTTGCTTCAGTACATTTTAAGTTAAGGTTATAAGTGTGCCCGTCACACCAAATACGTTCATTGCACCAGTTAGATGTGAATTTACACTACCCTTTCTCCCCCTCTTCCACCTAGTTAATTTCCTTTGGGTTATGCCTCCATACATGTACTTGATTGACTAGTTCCAATTTATTATAATATTGAGTATGAGTAATGCGGTGTTTGTTTTTCCATTCTTGTGATATTCCACTTAGGAGAATGGTTTCCAATACTATCAAGGTTGTTACAAAAGATACTATTCAACCACAAAAACGATGTCAATCTTGTATCTTCTCATCTATTTTTAAAATAAAGTGTGGATATTATGTTGGATGATTATTGCTTAAGTGACACAATTTTTTCCTGGAGTGTTATCATGTGAAAAAAAATCAGTGAGGGACTATGTATAATGTGTAAGTATGAGGAAAGGGGTAAAGAATATTGACTGTATCTACCTTTCCAATAACTATAATAGCAATATGAATAGCTATTTAGCTTCTGTGAATAAAGGTCACTATTGCCTTGAAACTCTTTTGGTGAGGCATGCAAGTATTTATTTATTTAACTCTATACCAACTCATCACCAGAGCCAAAACCCAAGAATAATAGTAATAAGTACTTCTTGAAGATGTGCTATATATCAGAAACCTTTCTCATATCTATGCGTGGCTTTAGTTTTTTTTCTTTTTTTTCTATTTTTGGGGATTTATTAAGGGTACAAAGAATCAGGTTACATTGATTGCATTTGTTAGGTAAAGTCCCTCTTATAATTGTGTTCTGCCCCCAAAAGGTGTGTCACACACTGAGAACCTCACCCTCTCCCTCCTTTTCTCTTTCTGGTCTCTCCTCCCCCAACCCCACACCATGTACTAGGTCACTAATTGTCCTCATATCAGAACTGAGTATATAAGATTCTTGGTTCTCCATTATTGTGATCCTCTACTAAGAAGAATGTGTTCCACTTCCATCCATGTTACACCCCTCTCCCTCCTTCTCTCTCTCTGCTCTTTCCTTCACCTACCCCCACCATGGACTAAGATCATTAATTATCCTCATATCAGAATTAAGTATATAAGATTCTTGCCTCTCCTTCTTATGATGCTTTATTAAGAAGAATGTGTTCCATTTCCATCCATGTTAATATAAAAGATGTAAAGTCTCCATCTTTTTTAAAGGCTGAATAGTATTCCATGGTATACATATACCACAGCTTGTTAATCCATTCCTGGGTTGGTGGATATTTAGGCTGTTTCCACATTTTGCTGATTGTAAATTGAGCTGCAATAAATAGTCTATTGTGAGTGTCCTTATGGTAAAAGGATTCTTTTTCTTCTATGTAGATCTCCAGTAATAGGATTGCAGGATTAAATGGGATGTCCAGTTTGAGTTCTTTGAGGGTTCTCTATACTTCCTTCCCAAAAAATCGTATTACTTTGCAATCCCACTATCAGCGTCAAAGTGTTTCCTTCTCTCCACAAGCACGCCAGCATCTGTAGTTTTGAGGTTTTGTGATGTGAGCCATTCTCATTGGGGTTAGGTACTATATCTCAGCGTGCTTTTGATTTGTATTTCTTTAATAATTAGGGACGGTGAGCATTTTTTCATATGTTTGTTGGCCATTCATATGTCTTCTTTAGAAAAGATTCTGTTCATCTCTCTTGCCCATTGATATAACAGATTGTTGGCTTTTTTTCATGTGGATTAATTTGAGTTCTCTGTAGATCCTAATTATCAAGCTTTGGTCTGATTCAAAATATGCAAATATCCTTTTCCATTGTGTAGGTTGTCTATTTGCTTTGGTTGTTGCCTCCTTAGCTGTATAGAAGCTTTTCAGTTTAATTAAGTCCCATTTGTTTATGTTTGTTGATATTGCAATTGCCATGGAAATCTCCCCAAAGCAATCTATAGATTCAGTGCAATCCCTATTAAAATACCAACATCATACTTTCAAGACGTGGACAAAATAATTCTTCATTTTTATGGAACCAGGAAAAAAACATATAGCTAAGGCAGTTCTTAGTAATACAAACAACACTGAGGGTATCAGCCTACCAGACTTTAGGCTGTACTACAAGGCCATAGTGGTCAAAACAGCATGGTATTGGAACAAGAATAGAGATATCTGGAATTGAATAGAAAATGAGGAAATAAAACTAACATCTTACAGCCACCTAGTCTTCGATAAGCCAAACAAGAACACACACTGGGGGAAAGACTCCCTATTCAATAAATTGTGCTGGGAGTACTGGATACCCACATGTAAAAGACTGAAACTAGACCCATACCTTCTCCACTCACAGAAATTAATTCAAGATGGATAAAAGACCTAAATTTAAGGCATGAAATGATAAAAGTTCTCAGAGAAAGCATGGGAAAAAAACGTGAAGACATTGGCCTGGGGAAAGACTTTATGAAGAAGACTTCAGTGGATTAAGTTTTTTAACTTACAACAACACTTTGCAGTAAGTTGTATCATTATTATCAGTTTTCAAATGAATGAACTAAGATGTAGAAAGATTAAGAGACATCCCCAAGCTCCCATATCTCAACAGGAATCTGAGCCTAGGCAGCCTGGCTCCATAACACCACTCTTTCTTCCCCATTCTGCCCTATGGTGCATTTGTGTATGTGTTCACTTCTCATTCATTAAAGAAAAAAAAAAAAAAGAGGAACTCCAAATGTCGACTCTGAGTTCAAAGGGACATATTACTTTTATATCACTTGTCCTCCTATCCCAATCTGTTCTCAACCAAAAGCTTCCAATTCAAGCATGCACCACACATTCACCTTGCTGCCAGTTGTGGCCCTCTACATAGACTATTTAGGAAATACATCCCAGGTACATATGAAAGCCCTGTGAACAGGAGAACTAATTCTTTAATTCTTTTGAGGAAGAATTTTTTTTTAAAAAAAGGAAAAAAACCATAGTAGGAACAGTCGATAACAGCCCCCGTGATGATGAAATAGCTAAACACGGCTACAATTTATAAGGGAAAAAGTACTAAAAATCCAATTGAGGTGAAAAATACTGGTCTTACTGTGCCTACAGAGGTCCAAAAGAATATCAGTTATTGATATTGTTTGCTCATGTAAAGGAAAGAATGCAATTATTTTTTCTACTAAAGTGGAGTTTAAAAAGGGAATTTATTAAAGGAAACATGAAAATATTGCTATATATTTAAAAGAAAAAGAAATAGGCATTTTGATGAACTGCTTTTCCTATAATGTTTTAAAAGACGAAATACAGATCTGCTATTATGTTTCCTTTAAAATTCTTGGAGCAAATTAAAACACCAAGAGCCAAGACTGTTAATTAAACTGTACATACCTGTTGTATTAAGTATGATGAATTTCTTTTCTGTCATTAAAAACTGGGACGTGCAGTCTAAAAAGTTCAAATGTATTTGCATAAACAGTAAGACAACATCTACTGGAATCTTGCAAAGTATACGCTGTATAAGCAGTGTGGACCATAAGGAGGTTTGAAAAATTCATTGGGATTTGTGATTTTACTATCATAAGGCTTTTGAAAGGACTTTCCATAATGAAGGTAATGAAATAGATGAAAAGTCAAACATAGAAGAAAAAGAGAAAAATACCGATTTAGATGAGTTGATACATTCCAAGGATGTACTGTCTTAAATGGCTATTTCCAAAAGTGTGCTAATGTCTGATGAGCTATGTTGCTGAATGTAAAAAGCTGAAAGAACCAGATTGGGGGAACAGGTAGAGAAAGGATCTACACTAGTAAGTATCATGCTGTGCATTTTATATGAGGGCTTGAATGGAAAATGTTATTATCTCCCTTTTCCAGTTAAGGAGATTCAGGCTCTGAATATATGTAAGATTTTGCTATAACTAAGGAGGAGCTTCAGGATTTGGACAAAAAAAAGGTTAAGGAATTGAACTCAATGTCTCACAGGGCAATCAGTTATGTGCAAAAAATGACTTCAAGGAGGTCCATTACATTCCCAGATTGGATTAGAACACCTTCTTCCATACATTCCTAAATTCCTGTATTCTTAGTTCCTATTAAAACTGCAATCAATTATATAATATTTCATGTTCATCTTCTCCCAGCAAACCAACCTATAAGTTCTATTCAGGCAGGATCATTTCTGTAGCCCTACTTTTCAGTGCACTTCTTAGCACATAGTTAAGACTCAATAAAATTTGCTGAAAGTATTAAAGCTTTTTAGATAAAGTATTATATATATAGGTCAAAACGGAAGGTAATATGTAAACATTGGCCATTATTTTTGTTCTAAGAAACTGGATTCATAAGGTTCCTGCCAACTGCTTTCACCATCACCACAGTTGTTTGGGTAACAACTGGGAGTCTTGAGTTTCCGTCTTATTGAATGACACCACCATTCATTCAGTCACTCAGACCAGAAAATCTGTAATCCTTCTTGACTCATCCCTTAATACCATAAGAAATATTTGCAAGTCATATCAGATCAAGTTATCCTTCAGTGTAATACTCCAATAGCATATTGTTCACAAATATTTCTTTATATCTGAGGATAAGGAATGCAGTAAATAATATTTCTTAGTTTTCAAGTTATCATGAACAGACCTCCTCAACAAGTATTACTTTTTGCCTTATGTTATGAATTTGATGTGTGTGTGAAAGAGAATCTATCTTTTTAATCCATCTAACTAAAAGCACATCCTTTATGAAAAACATATCCTTGAAGTCAGGAAAAATACATAATTAATTTATTATTTTATTCCTATGTGCAATTTATAGAAGACATATACATATTTAATTAATTAATATTTGTTAATAACTTGATTTCTCAAATTTTTCAGTAAATACTTGTGTTATTCTCAGCATGAATCACTCTTTATGTACAAGAAGAGGTGTGTCAGCCCTTCCTTATTTTCCATTGAAGAGGAAATTATAAGCAATATTATGAGATTGGAAAGTCAGAAACAATGAGTGGATACTTGAACCAACCAGGGAAATCTTTCTCTAACCTGGCCTTGGATTCTTTTTTTTTTTTGAGACAGAGCCTCAAGCTGTCACCCTGGATAGAGTGCTGTGACAGCACAGCTCACAGCAACCTCCAACTCCTGGGCTCAAGAGAGTCTCCTGCCTCCGCCTCCCAAGTAGCTGGGATTACAGGCACTCGCCACAACACCCAGCCATTTTTTGGTTGCAGCCATCATTGTTGTTTGGCAGGCCCAGGCTGGATTCGAACCCTCCAGCTCAGGTGTACGTGGCTGGTGCATTAGCCCGTTTAGCCACAGGCACCAAGCCTGGCCTTGGATTCTTATTAGAGCCCTAGGATGGTCCTCTAAGGAAAATCATTACAGATGGCTCAGTCTTCACAGTCCTTAGACATCAAGCACTTAGAAACTGAGACGTATAGGGAAATGGTACACCCCCATTTCCATTCTCTAAAGGCAGGGAAAACTTGGCATATGTGAAGTTCACCTGTCTTACCTATATGTACTCAATTGCTCTCTTTAATAGAACTCATCAATCATATAGTTAATACACATATTTATATAGGGTAATGATCCCCATTTATATAGTAAGTCTTTTTACTGACCTCTCTATGATTCCATAGACACAAGTGGTTCAAAAGTACAGAACAGGTGAAAATAAACACAATGTAAATCAAACAACTGAACTAAATTTTTCATTTGATTTTCTGCATTAAAGGGAAAGAATTGTCACAGAACATTAATGGGCCTTAGAAATTATGTAGATAATTTTTGAAATCTAGTATCACTTAAAATCCTCACTTCCTGAAATATTTGAAGTTGAATTTCTGCAGTGGAAATCACTTTCCCTTCCATATATCTTAGTAAACCATGGGAAAACCAGAAAATGGACCTCCTAGCCAACCTCAGCCACATCCTTTATTGTGGGAGATGACCTCAGGAGGTTATTGAACAGAGGTGAGGTTGTGGTCTTTATACAGACTCCTTGATTTAATACTGACAAAAGCAATGCACTACTGAGAAAATGTCTGATAAGCAATTGAACTAATTGGCAGTTCAGTTAATTCTTAATAGAACTTAAAATACAACTGGGAAAAAATAGATTTATAAAAGAGTATACCAAAAGTGTACCAGCAATATTTATGCTAATGTATATTCATAAATGTTGCCTCTGAATGTAAATGCTATTGTATATTTACATTCACTTATCAGTTTTCGGAAAGCACACAAAGAAAATAAAATACCTAAAAATATTTCTCCTCTTGCTCAGCAGGTGGTCGTATGGCAGCTTCATGAAAGTAGAGGTTGTTTGCAATTTGCACAGTATGAGCATGCCCACTCAAAGAACAATTGAGATTAATAGAAAGGGGCTTCGTTCCTGGCTGTACCAAAAATGACCAGGTCAATGGGACACATAAAGTCCAAGGAATTCATGCTTCTGTATGATGTTCTTCCCTGAGTCCACTTAGTTACGGGTTGATGGCTCCAAATCAGTTTATGAATCAAAACTGGTACATCCAAGTAGAATGCCAGGTGCCCCATCAACACCTAGGGATGAAGTCTAGACTAACCTCAATGTCTTGAGCCCCTTGTCTTTCAGTCAGTACAAAATATTGACAACTACTATGTATTAAACACTTGTGAATCCAGAAGTTAACTCTAGCTTATGTTTACTAGTCTGGCCACTGTATATCTGCTTCAGGGTTTTGACCTTCTAGTCTTCTTTGTCTAGAAGTCTGCACAAATCCTCTGTTCACTTGTATGGGTCTGATGTCACCTATATGTCCTTCAGGTATCTTCTGAATGATCTTACCTTGTCACTGGCACCATCCTTGAACAAGGCATTGGCTTAAGATCACTCTCTTCTGTTTTATTTGTCCTCGTGTCCATTGTCATTATTTAATACGATATATCTTCCACTTATTTGTTGTCCATATTCTCTTACTAGAATATAAACTCAAAGAGGGTAGGAGACTATGTTTGTTTTTTTATTTTTTCACTGATTTTTCTTCTTTTCATGGCATGAAGTAGGCACTTGAATATTTTTGAATTGGTGAATAATGCAGCTGATTACACCATTAAAATAAATTGGAGGAGTAACAGCAAAAAAAAAGACAAGAGAGGAAGGAAGGAAGGAAGGAAGGAAGGAAGGAAGGAAGGAAGGAAGGAAGGAAGGAGGGAAGGAGGGAGGGAGGGAGGGAGGGAGGGAGGAAAGAAAACATGTAAAGAACCACCAAAAAATTTTGAAGAAATAAGACTGAAGAGTCATGACTGGATTTTCAGCAAAATAGGTACTTGTTCTAGGATTATGAGTGAATACGTATACTCTGCAGCCAGCTAGATTTGGTTTTGACTTACAGCTCTACTTCATAGCTTAGGTGACTAAATCTTTCAAACTTTTAAAGTTTCACGTTCTTCACAAGCTTTTAAAATGATTCTTTGCTACTTTTTCTTCTTTCTCATTTTTCTCTAATTGATGTTTCCCATAATTTTATTAGAGATGCTATTCATTAATTCTAAAATATTTATTGAGTATCCACCTTGTATTTTAGGGTTGTTTGGAGAATTAGATAAGTATATGTATACATCTATACACACACGTACACAGAGACACACATATAATATAGGTCACACATAGTAACTGCTCAGTAACTAGTGGATTTCATCATCATTATCTTTATAGATACATTCAAGGATGATATAGAAAACAAAAAGCTGACGGGACAGTGGTGGCAAAAAGAAACAGAGAAATGGTGGAGCACATAGCAACACAGAAATTGAAAGACATTTAAAAGCATGTAATAAATTTTATTTTTATTTATAAGTATCTCCTTGCATGCACAGTTATTACCATAAACAACATTAAACAAACACAATTTTCTTTAAAAAAACACATGAAGGATCCTGGAACAGTTAATTGAAATATCACCAGTTTATTGAGACCCACAATTTAGTATTAGGAGCAATTAGTTAGCTAAAAACAGTTGTGTGTGATGACCACACCATGGTGAACAATGTAAGTACTGTCATTTGAGCTATTCATAAAGCATCCATTATAATCCTGGAGTATAAAGTATAAATTATCCTTTTTCTCTTGCTGGATTAGTAAAAACAATAACTGTCTTGGTAAATTACTTACAACATTATTCACGTTCATGCTCTTCCATGTATTTCCATGTTTCTAGCAAAATTATGACACTAGAAGCAGATTATTCTAATTGCTTATTCAAGCCCAGATGACACTTGTTTTTCTCTACACAGTGACTAATAACTCCACTCTCTTGGTTGGTAGTCACAGAGGACTTTGAGTTAGATTTTATAGAGAGAGACTTTTAAGAAACAAAAGTATAAGATGATCTTAAAAATGTCTAGTATATATACATGTATGTATATACACATACATACATATATATATATATATATATACAGTATATAAAACATTTACTTCTGAAAGATTTTTCAGGATTAAATGAGATCAATTGAATAAACATAGAGTTATTCCTCACACATCAAGTAATTCCCTCAAGCTAAAGTAGAACAGTGAAATTCCAGGTTTACACACTTTCTCTTGCAATCTGTTTTCAGGTTTACTGCTCATAGATATATAGAAAAGAGAGAAAAGTAGTGGGAAAGTTCAGGTCAACAAGAGAAGAGTGTGAGGAAGAGAGGGTGGGGTTACTGACAAACTAACCAAAAAGGAGATTAATCATACACAAAGGAGTGAGGAAAAGTAGATAAATTATTAGGATACCAAAAGCCAACTCTTGAGATTCACTCACTCATCAATGTATCTATCCATTCATCCATCCATCAAATACTGAATCACCTTCTATATACAAGGAAATTAGGTGCACAGTGATGTCTCCTTAAAGGAAGAGCAAATTTGTACATAAGTAGAATATAATAAAGAACATGAAAAGATACGAAAGGCTTAGAAAACATCTCTGAGGATCAAAGGAGATACACTTTATAATAGCTGCAGTACATTAAAGAAAGTTTTTTTTTTTAATATCGTACCATTTGAATTGAACCTTGAATGATGGCTAAAGTTTGTACTTGATATTTTAAAAATCTTGGGAGGACTTCTAGGTAGAGAATGTAGTGAAATCAGTAGTATGGAATTGTATTATACACAAAAGAGCATGCTCAGAGAAGAGAGCAAGTGAAGGATTTTAGTTGACGTTAAGATTGAAAAAGCACATTGGGGAGAAATGTAGAAGTTCTGAAACACTGAACACTTTGATCTTTACTCAAGTGCCAACTGTAATTATGGCCACTGCTTATGAGAGAGGACCTGGGTTGACATACACAGATGAAAGGTGAACCAAGGGGCAGGAAGTTCGCTTTAGCCCTGGAGTTCAAGTCAAGCCTGGGAAACATGGTGAGATCCTATCTCAAAAACTAAATACAAAATAAAAAATATGTGTTTCTTTTGTTGCATAGCAAATTAACACAAAATTATCCCCTCCAAACAACATAGCTGCATTACCTCATAGCTCCTCTCTGTCAGTAGTCCCAAAATGGCCTTGCTGCGTAGATCCTCACTAGAGAATTTCACAAAGGTTTGAATCAAGATGTAACATGGATCTGCAATCTTATCTGAGGTTTAAGATTCTCTTCTAAATCCATTCATGTTTTGTCAGAATTTAGTAACTGTAACACTGAAATCTGTGTAGTTTTTTATTGACTAATGACCAGGGGCTACTCTCAGCTTCAAAAAGCTACCCATTATTTATCTCCATCTTCAGGCCTGTAATACAGACTTCCTTCTTTTTTTTTTCCAGATAGAGTCTCACTCTATCAGCCTCGTAGAGCACATGTAGTCCTCATGGCTCGCAGCAACCTCAAAATCCTGGACTCAAGCGATTCTCTTGCTTCGGCCTCCTGAGTAGCTGGGACTACAGGCATGTACTACAATGCCCAGTTAGTTTTTTTTTAAATTTTAATAGAGACTGGGTCTCACACTTGCTGAGGCTGGTCTCGAACTCCTGAGTTCAAGTAATCCACCTGCCTCAGCCTCCTAAAGTGCTAAGATTACAAGTGCTAAGATTACAAGTGTGAACCACTGATCCCAGCCAGTACAGCATTCAAATACTGAATCCACTTGTTGAGTCTCTGACTTACTGTATCTCTGACCTCTACACTCAAATTTAAACTCTCATCTGATTAGGTGAGACCCACACAGATATTCTCCCTATCTTAAGATCAACTGATTAGTGACTTTAATTGTAACACTAAAATCTCTTCATAACAACACCCAAGTTGGTGTTTGAATAACTGGGGAAGATGTCCATATACTAGTGGCCAAGAATCAGGAGCGAGGGGACATCTCAGAATTCTCCCTAAAGTAATACCCAGACAAGCCATTTACTTCACTTGTATTACCTTATAGAGTGGATCATGCTAGTTTGTGAGCACACACACACACACACACACACACACACCTTAAAAATAATTCATCATATTGCAAAAACTTTTTATATATAGGCATGCCAATAATAGAAGATGATTTCATTATTCAAATTATAATTTCTATCAAGTTTAAATTAAAAAGAAATTATATTTCAAAGATTTAAGATAAGGTTATTCATAATTACTAGCCTATTTTAAATTAATCAAAGTATGCTCACCAGCATCTTATTTGAAAAATCAAAAACGTGACATGCTTATTGTTCAATTGAACTAAATTTGTATTGGCTTGAGAATCAAATACTGTATAATACAAAGGCAGCTAAATTGTATGAGGTCATTCTTGGGCTTTTCAGACTTGCTAAAGTATCATATAATTCAATAATAAGCAAAGGGTCATATCATAAAATGGCCAATTGCACAAAAGCAGTAAGTACAGGTGCTTGCAAATTTGTTTCCTCCAAAGCAATGTACCACATTCCATTTCTCATATTTATGGTGTTATTTAGATTCATATTTATGATCTACATGATCTTCAGTTGTGTCTTATAAAATCAGCCTGTAATCAATTTTTATAAGGGAAAATCCAAGTCTGAAAAATTATATATAGAAATGAGTGACATCTCTACATAGGCGTGAATAGAAAATGAGTGCCAATGTGTACCGTTTAGGGATTTCTCTATTGTTTCTTAAATAGTTTTAAGTTTCATTAATCAATAATTATTCTAAAACATTCATTTCATTTATAAGACTAACTATATGACATTTTATGTAATCCCCGCCCTAAACATCACTTTCTTCAGAATAGCAAAAATACTCAATGCGTATGGAATCATCAGGGTAAGGTTATCTCTTCAATATGGTCTTCTGGAAGTTTGTGTTCACTATCTTCCTAATGGATATTAATCAGTACAGCTTGACCAATAAGGCAAATTGACACTAGCCATGAAAACCAACAATCAGATAAATGGGATTATATTCCATAACTTTTACATAAGGACGGACACAGCTTGCATATTATCAACTAAATTTCAATATATATATTTTTAATCCCTAGTGCTTATGCTAATATACTTATTAGTTTAACAATAAGATAATAAAATTGTGGATTGCCTGAGTTTAGGAGTTTAGGGCCAGCCTGAACCAGAGCAAGACCCTGTCTCTAAAAATAGCTGGGCATTGTGGCAGACGCCTGTAGTTCCAGCTGCTTGGGAGGCTGAGGCAAGAGAATCACTTGAGCCCGAGTTTGAGTTTGCTGTGAGCTATAACGTCATGCATTCTACCGAGGGCGAAAAATGAAACTGTGTCCCCTCCCCCCAAAATTCAAATTTAAATGTTATTGTTTAACACAAACATATGTTCTCTTTGTACCCTAAACAGAAAAAAAGTAATAGTGTTCACTTAGGCCTGGAAGTGTTTCTGTAAGCACTGATATTTGGGCATTGCCCTTAGTGGTGAACAGGTTCGAGTTTTCAACTCTTATAATAAGAGATGATGAAATAAAAATAATGAAAGTATAGATGTTGTGGGATGACCAAAAATACAAGAAGCAAAACAGCAATAACAAACAATGCACCTAGCAGTCTAAAATAAAACCCCAGATTGAGGTCACCAAATTTATTATGTAGAAATGAGTAAAACTTTGTCTAAATCACTGAGCTTCATGTGAATGTCTATCTTGCCTATTTGATGGAATTGTAAGATTGAAATGAAAACGGGTGTGAAATTCTAATTTTGCTCTTAGAATTTAGTTTCATAATAGTGAAAGAAAACTCACTATTAGTATATTTAACCCTGATTTGTGTGTCCCAAGTGTGAAATTCTTAGACGGGGATTTATGAAATATTTGGTCAGTTGTGCAATCCAAATTAATTCAATCTATAGCTTATTCTACTATATAAACACAAAGTGAACTCTGTTTATTGCACCCTCCCATTATTGACACTAAAAAGAGCCATTTCACAAAATGCAAAATAAACACACAATTTTCCACCCACTTAATATTATAAAGCACATTTAAACATTATGCAAGGAGAAAGATGACCGTAAATGGTGTCTACCAAGTTGTATATAAATACCTGTCTTAAAGTGTTTACAAATTAGAAACCTAGATTTAAAACATTTTTTTAAAGTGAAGTTTATTTATTTTTATTTATTTATTCATTTTTTTGTTGTTGTTTGCAGTTTGGCCAGGGCTGGGTTTGAACTCACCACCCTTGGTATATGGGACCAGCACCCTACTCACTGAGCCACAGGCACCACCCGATTTAAAACATTTTGATTAGCCTACATATGTATATGTACATATACATAGAGGAGGTGCAGTTCAAGCTTAGACTTAATATCTTATATAAAAAGAAAAAGCAATGTAAATGGCAAAATCAAATCCTTTTTATTTATTATCTTTATATCTTCATCTAAAGAAGATAAATTAGTTTCATACTGGCATATCTTATTCCCTTCTTAATTTTATATGAAACATTTAAAGTATGTATCATCAATTAATTTCTATACAGTAGGTAGATATTTTTCAGTATTCATATATTTATCATAAGACAGTATTTTTTCATAAATGAAAAGGGACAAGAAATTAAACATTACATTAAAATTTAGAGAATTGAAACTGTCTAAAGTCAGTACAAGTTTATAAGCAGACATGAGATATGGCAAGCTAAGTAGTGACAGAGGAGGTGGGATGGGCAAAGTGTATACCTATGTCTAGGACTGCCAGTTGGATGAGGAAAGATTGGTAACTGACCTGGATTCCGCAGCATACAGTATTAAAGAAGGAAACTGTAGGGGAAAACTACTCTGAATTCAAAAATAATGCATGAATCAGTGCTATGTGGGTAAGATTTGAAGAGTATTTGGAGGGCCAGAAAAGGAAGACTGGCTAAGCAGAGGACCTCAGGTTAGGGCATGTAACAAAGGCCCAAACCAGTTAGATCTACCCCTAGGAGTGGCTATTTCCTAGGAGTGGATATTTTATTTTCAGTTATGGGTGGTGAACAAAGACTTAAGGAAACAAATAAGAATGAGATTGTTAACTGTGAGTCTGGAGACACTGTGATTTCATCTAGAAGAGGTAGATTGGGTCATAATAAAAAAAGATGAGGTGTGAGGAGCACTACCATTCGCTGAGTTACAAGTCTCTGCTCATTGTTGGCTGTGTCTATTCTGTAAACACATCATATTACTTCTGCCTCTGGCCTGAAGTTAAAATGGAAAGGTACTCAGTCTAGTCTACACAACTAAATTCCACTGACTGAACAGTTCACTTTTCAGTCCTATCATTTAGGAGAATTTTCCTAATATTTAAAATTTTACAAAGACTTGTTCGGCTTAACCCAATTATAAAAATGGTTGAAACTCTTTAATTTCTAGCTCTCCAAAAGGCTTGTAAGTTCCTGAAATAATTCTTCCAGTTGAGATCAAAGAAAGCCTGAAGAATAAGGATCACAACAGAATAAGCTGGTAATGTTAAGCCAATTGAGTTACAAGACGATAGCAGCCCTCTCATCTTCATCAAGACCCTCAAGGAAAGAAATAGAATAGGATGGTTGTACAACATCATCCTTGTTTTAAGAATTAGTGTCCATCATGCATTGATAGACACCATGGAATACTATTAAGCCATAAAAAATGATAGAGACTTTGCATCTTTTGTATTTATCTGGATAGATTCAGAGAACATTCTCCTAAGTAAAGTATCTAAAGAATGGAAAAGAAAGTTCCCCAACTACTCATTACTAATCTGAAAATAGTGGATCAACAATTACAGGACTACATAAGAGAAAAAAAACACAATTAAGTTCCAGAAGGGAAGAGGGGGGAGGGGCTCTATTAGTTTCTACCTATCAGGTACAATGTAGGAGTACATGGCACACTTCCTGGGTGAAGGACTAAACTACAGCTCAGACTTTGAACTTTACCTTACAAACAAAAATAATGTAATCTAATCATATGCATCTTCATAGTAACCCTCCATAGTAATAATAAAATAACTAGTGTCTCTGAGATTTCTAATCACTTCATATTATGGAGCAATAAAGTTGTGGATTGAATGGCATTTTATTAAAGAAGAAGGCCTTAATAAAATGCCAAGGATTGGAAAAAATATACATGTGTATATGTATGTATATGTGTGTGTATATTATATATATATAATACACACACATACATATTATATATGCATGTATGTATATGTATACATACATATTAAACATACATATTATAGATGTATATATGCATGTATATATAATATACACACATACATACATATATATTATTATATATGATAATATATTAGTATATATAATATAATAGTATATAATATATTATATACACACACATATATATACATACATACAATGGTTGTATCAGGATAGGGGGAGGGGCTCGATTAGTTCCTACCTAGCGGGAACATACATACACACACATTTAGCATCTGCTATAGTGAGGGCCGTTCCTGCTCCAAAAATAAAAAGATGTAGCTAATGAGGTCAGAGAGGTAAAAGAAAGAACTGGGTTCAACATTATTAGCATTTTTGTTTTCATATAATACATCATAGAATGTCTTCACTGTGTCTATTTCTTTCCTTTTTTTTTTTTTTTTTTTGGAATACACTTGAATGAGAATATTGCACAGAAGAAAAAATGTGAGCCTTCAATGTCTTTCTCCCTAAAAAGAGAAACAGGTAATGTATTCTGAATTGTATGGGAAGCACACAGAAATAGAGGCCCAAAGTAAATTAACTTGTTGATGATGTTGCAGGGTTTTTTTATAGTTTTAAAGCGAAAGTCCTCTGAGAATTCATTTGGTCTCCAATCTCTTTGGCAAAGCCTGAACATTTCTGACATATCTGTAAGGGAGAGATTAAGGAGGAGAAAAATCAATCATGGGAAATAGACTGACTTTGTTTTGGGTTTCTAATACTTTTCAAATTTATACACTTTAGTTTTCAAAGTATTTAAATTACAAATAAATCCCTTTACTTGCTTTGGATGCAGTTGGTTTTAATTTTAGTCATATTTAATGAATTATATGGTGCTCTTGTTTTATGGGCAACTAATTAAAATGATATTTCTATTCTTTATATGGCTAAGGTAAGAATTTACAGTAACAGTAATGATTAAAACAAAAACAAAAATGTTTCTATGAATAGTTAGTAACACCCTGAAGATATGAGAACTATATATTAATCTTTGGCTGTATTACTCTATTGCTATTTTTATTTTAATGAAAAGTAATTCTGTTTCTTACAGAGGTAACCCATTTTTTAAAATCATCAATTTAATTAAAAAAGACTACAGGCAGAAAAGGAAGGCTATATGGTTCAAAGATTAAAAGCATGAATTATGAAACTAGACTGACCATATTCAAAATCCATTTCTGTCACGTACTATCTGTATGACATTGAATAAGATACTTAACCCTCTGTGTATCAGTTTCACCCCTGTGAAGTCAGGAATATCAGTTGAAGTCAGGGTAGATGGAATTGGATTGAAAAGAAAATCACAGCTCCAAATGAGCAAAATATGTTATAAAAAATAGAAAACGAGTGGGAATGACCACAGGGTACCTTACGTTTTAAAGTGGAATATACCAGAGGAGGAGGTCATTGGTTAACTAACAGCAAATTTTTAGAAGGATACCATAATAAAATCATCATGGAAGGTTGCTCTTTCTCTACTTTTCACATGGGTGTAAGCAACAAAGATGTACAGTCTAAAGAAGGAGTAGTAAATAGGTTAAAAAGCAAGAAGACTAATAATAACCAAAAGGACAGGATAGACTCCAAAAATAATCTCTCTAGGAGTCCATTCCACTCCTCTACAAGAATCATTTGAGGTCAGTAGGAGTTAAGAGGGAAAGCATGCTAAAGATAAGCCATCAGAGACTCTTAAACACACAATTTAAGCACATAATTAAGGATTATCAAATGTAAGAAAGTATAGAGTATGTAAATGTTCTCAGAAGAGAGGAGAAAGATACATGTTAAATCTAGATATCATAAAAATATGTTTAGGTGTGTATATTAAATTTTAAGGACTATACTTGAAGAATATAAATGTGAATACAATTTCCAAACCTCAAGGTAAAAGGGAAATTTCAAGGAAAACATGAAACCAAGTAAAAGCTTTGAAATGAAAACAAGAAACAAATTGAAAGCACCATAACAAAAAAACACAGTGGGCAAGAATGTGTTCCAGTCTGTTAATATCAGAATAACTTTATATTAAACTTATTTATTAGACTATACAGACACACGGATTGTATTGAGAAATTAAAATTAAATGATGACTTTTATAATACAAAGAAAGTAATTGTAATCATATAAATATTAGGCAAAATAAAAATTCAAGATGAAATCATATTAAGAAACTATTTCAAATATATTGAATATTTTTATAATGTACAAAAAAGATGGAAGTCATACAATTTCATTCACATGACTTTATAGCTTTGAAATGCATGAAACAAAATTTAATAGAAATACAACGTGAATGCTCAGTGCCTGTCTCACAGGGGTTACTGTACTGGCCACATTCACCAAGGTTGGCGGGTTCAAATCCAGCCCGGGCCAGCTAAACAACAACAACTACAACAAAAAAATAGCCAGGCATTGTGGCAGGGTTCCTGTAGTCCTAGCTACTTGAGAGGCTGAGACAAGAGGATTGCTTAAGCCCAAGAGTCTGAGGTTGCTGTGAGCTGTGACGCCAGAGCACTCTACTGAAGGGCAACATAGTGAGACTCTGTCAAAAAAAGAAAAAAGAAAAATAAAAAGAAAGAAAAGAAATACAATGTGAAATTAGGAATACAATAAGCATAGTGGGAGGATTTAATGAACTATAATCAGAAACTAACAAATACAGTTTCATGAACAGGCAGAGAAATTGAATAACTGCCTTCAACAAAAATACAGATAATTTTTTGCTCTCAAATTAGTGTTTATATGTTGATTTTAAATAAACGTTAGAAGAGTCATCATCAAAACAGACCAGGCAACTACAAACTTGTACAACCTCTATGGAAAACAATATGGAGATTCCTCAAAGAACTAAAAGAAGACCAACCATAGCTACACAAAGAAAAAGAAGTCATTTTATCAAAAGACACCTGCACTCAAATGTTTATTGCATTACATTTCACAATTGCAAAGATGTAGAATCAATCTAAGCGCACATCAATTCATGAGTGGATTAATAAAATTTAGCATATGTATATTTTGCATATCCTCATATTATCCTAATATTAGCATCTGCTAATTTCACATTGTATTTCTTTTCTTTCTTTTTCTTCTTCTTCTATACCATGGAGTACTATTCAGCCACAACAAAGGATGAATTAATGCCTTTTGCAACAATGAATGGAATTAGAGACCATTATACTAAATTTAGTATCTCAAGAATAAAAAAAAAATAATAACACCACGTGTATTCTCTACTAAACTACAACTAACTGATAAGTACATGTGTGCACAGAGGAAAAATCTCATTGGAAAGCAAACAGGGGGTAGAGGGGAGAGAGGGTGTCAAAAGCATACCCAAATGTGTACAATGAATACTATTTGGGTGATGGACACGCTTATAGCCATAATCCAAGGATCACAAAAGCAATTACTACATTGGTACTCCCTTAATATTTAGAAATAAAATAAATAAATAAATAAATAAATAAATAAATAAATAAAAATAACCAAAAATAATCTCCTCCAGATTTCACACAGGGATTAGGAAATTATGTGCAATAGGTCAAATCCAAACCTATTTTCATATATAAAGTTTGATTGGGGCATAAGTACACTCATTCATTTAAAAGACAAAATAAGAGCGTGTATTAGGCCATCCATAAGTAGGCGATGGCCTCATACGTCTTTTTACAAATTTCAAATACCCAATGTCATACAGGCCCTATTTACTAATCACAACTAAATAAAATATAAAATAACATCAAAGATGTAGACAATAGAAATGAATGTATTTCAAAACTAAGACTCAAATAAACAATTCATAACATGTATTTATAAACATGCATATATATACTTCTAAATAACTCTGATTTTAAAAAGAAATAAAAACAAAAATTATAAAATATTATAATACAGATGGGTAATAATAAGAGTACTATATTTTAAAAGAAGAGGAATATGGCCAAAATACTGAAAGAAATTCCTCAGTTTTAAATACTTATTTTGGGGCAGGGCATGGTGGCTCATGCCTATAATCCCAGCACTTGGGGATGCCATGGTGGAAGGGTCTCTTGAACTCAGGAGTTTGAAACCAGCCAGACCAAGAGGAAGACACCATCTCTGTTAAAAATAGAAAAAAATATCCAGATTTCATGACAAGTGCCTATAGTCTCAGCTACTTGCGAGGCTAAGGCAGGAGAATAGTCTCAAGTCAGGAATTTGAGGTCATTGTAAGCTAGGCTGACACTAGCTTACATACCACTCTAGCCTAGGCAACAGAGTGAAACTCTGTCTCAAATAAATGAATAAGGACACAAGCAAGTAAGTAAATAAATAAAATACTTACGTTGGAAAATAAGACTAAACTAAATCAACTACAATTTCAACTAGGCAAGGTACAAAAATAATTTTCTAAAAAAATTAAAAAGTAAAGAAATTAATAAAAAGTAGAATATAGAAAGAAGACAGTAAATTTAATCAATATAATTGAAGGCTATTTCTTAAAAATAACAAACAAAATAGTCATAGTCAAACTTGGATGAAGAAAACAGAGGAGGCTAAAACCAATAGCAAAGGAATATAAACATAACATCATTTTACTAACGATCTAAAGATTTAAAATAAATGTGAATCATTTAAAAATCATTTAAAAAGTACCATATTCATCTTTAAAGCAATGAGATAAATAATAGATATATTAATAAATATTAATAATAGAATCTAGAAAAAGATACATACTCAATTTTTCCCAGAAAGTTGGTTTAACTTGGATTCAAATCCTGACTAGACCATGAAGTGACCTTGAGCAAATGACTGGACTGCTCTACATTTTCAGTTTTAATTATAATAATAGGACCTAACTATAACAGTTTTCTATTACTCCTATAACTTATTACCATATAAAGTATATCAAAACAACACAAATTCATTCCTTATAGTTATGAAAGTGAGAGTTCCACGTGGACTTGACTTGCTTCTCTGCTCTGGGTCTCAAAAGGGTGAAACAAAGGTGTCAGTGGCCCAAGATACCTCTGGTTTGCCTTCAGCCATATCTTATTCCAGCCAGGGAAAGTTCTCTGCTTTTAAGTGCTATTGATGATGATATTGGGTCCACCCAGAAAATTTAGAATATTTTCCCTATTTTAATAATATCACAAACTTATTCTAAGTTCCTTTTGCCACATATGATAACATATTCATAGGTTTCAGATATTGGGCTCCAGACATTTGGAGGGGGGTATTGTGCCTACCAACCACACTACTTCATCAGATTGCTGTAAGAGTTAAATAAGAATACAGGTCAAGTGCTTCAGGCAAAATTTAATGAAGAGAATTTATTCCTATGTAACTGTTTTGTTTGCTTATGTGTTTTTTCAGGTTTTGAATCTGTGTTTTGTATTGTAATACTTTATTACATAAATCTATTCTTATCAGACTTTTTTTTCTGGTAATGCAATCCTCCTTGTTTAGCATTTGTCACACTTACATTAGATTTTGTATTTTATACTAAGGCTAAAAAATCTATATCAGTTGACAACTAAAGTTTCTAGTTCTTAGAAGCATTATGTCCAAATATTTTCACTGCTGCATTATGATAGTAATAAATTGTAAATAACCACAAGACACCATGGATCTGAAAATGCAGTAATTGCTAAGTAACTAACATAAAATCTGGAATTTTCAGGCCTTAAAATTAAGCTCACTAAGACTATAATAACATGAAAAATAACTTATCTTAATATAATATTATCTGAAAAAATATAAAACAATATATACATATGTATAGTAGAGAGCCCAGGGATGATGATGATGATGATGATGATGACGTGAGTGGGTGTGTCTGTGTGTATTTGTCCACTGGAAATGGTATAAGCATAAATAAAAGCCTGAAAGTAAATGTTTAAAAAATAAATTAATATGATGGTTATCTTACCAGTGGGATTATTGGTGATATTTCTTCATCCTATTTTTTTCAACTCATTTACAAAACACATATATTATTTTATCCTAAAAAGCAATTGCACATAAGAATATGAATGACTCTATAAAGCATTATTTATTAAAGGGAAGATGCCACATACAAAAGGCTTCAAATTCCATTCATGCGATATTCTAGAAAATGTATGCTTATAGGAATACAGACTAATCAGTGACTATCATGGACTGGGTATAGGAAGGATGGATTGACTGCAAAGGAACATGAGAGTTTTTGTTGTGATGAAGACATTCTGCAAGTGGGTTACACATTTCTTAAAATGTGTGGAATTGTACACTTAAAAAGGATACATTTTACTGAATGTAAATTTTACCCCCCAAAATACAGCTTAAAAATAGTTTTGCTTTAATTTATTTTTGTTTTTGCTTTATGTTTATTTGATGGATTGATTGTTTTGAAACAGGATCTTGCTCTGTTGCCTCGGCTAGAGTGCCATGGCATCATATTTCACTGAAACCTTGAATTCCTAGGTTTAAGCAATTGTCTTGCCTTAACTTCCTGAGCAGTTAGGATTATATACACAGGCCATCATGCCTGGCTTTTTAAAGAACTTTTTGTAGAGACAGGTCTTGCTATGTTGCCCAGGCTGGTCTCAAACTCCTAGCCTTAAGCTATCCTCCCACTGTAGCCCCACAAAATGCTAGGATTACAAGCAGGAGTCACTGCACCTGGCCTGCTTTGCTTTGTTTCAATGGTCCATATGCAGTACGCTTACATTTCAAAAGAATAGAATCCCCCTACTTGCAGCTTAAAAATACTTATTGTTTCATTGTTTCTTCAAGCCTACAAAACTATTTTAGAAATTTTCTCCTTAATAAACTTGGCTAAAGCCAGCCAGTCATCAGTCATACCAAATAGCCATACAGGCAAAGGAAGCAACGGTGGCTTCCAGGAAAGATGTTACCTCCATATCTTTTTGCGTTAACTTGGTCTTCTGTCTGATGCTGGGTTTTGCTTATAGCTATTCCTTGTCTTCTTACCGTATTTCTATTCCTGTTCTTCTCCTTTTTTTATTTTTACAGTTACAGAATTCTTAAGTCTTGGTCTTGCTCATTAACAAAAAATTTGAACAGCCTTCAGTAAGTCATCTATGTCATGTGATCATTTGTCACATTGCACTTTTTGGGATTTTTAGTAGAAAGCTAGGATATTAATATAACCCATTCAAAGAATAGCTTCATCTATCAACATTTTACAAACCTGAATAAGCAGTAAAACTAAACTGAGAGCAAGTCATCGCATCTCATTAGGGATTTAATACCATTGAATTAGGAACAAATGCTTGGTCTACTAAAAAGAATACAAAGATTGTCTTGCCTAACATCCCCATTGCTTATCACCACTATAATTCTAATAATTCCCTTCATTCTGCTTGCAGGGAACTTCCATCTTAGGCGTGCAGCAATCTGTGAAGTATTCAATTTCTTACCATCTGGAGCTAGCAATGTTTGTTAATCACTGGCAGACTGGACAGCACCTAAAGGATGATATCCTAACAAAGGAAATTAAAAAATGGAAGCGGCACCTGTGGCTCAAAGGAGTAGGGCGCCAGCCTCATATGCTGGAGGTGGCGGGTTCAAACCCAGCCTCAGCCAAAAACTGCAAAAAAAAAAAAAAACCATCTGGAAGTGTCCTCAGTTTGTCTATACAACATTCTTAGGAAAATGATAGTGATACAGCTAGGGCCTACGTAGGGGCGCAGACCTGCTGCCTCTGCCTGGGCGATGTTGGTGTGGTAGCAGCAAGCAGAGGAACCAGCAGGCTGGAGGGTGGGCAGGGGGTCCCCATTTCCTAGGCGTGGGAATTAAAGGGATTGTAGCCATTCATTTGCCACCTAGACATGTCCCAGATATGTTCTTCCAGATATGTCCCAGACACAATGTCCCATACACACTAAATGTAACTACTGAGGGCCAGACACGTTAAATGTAACTACCAAGCCCCACTAAATGTAATTAACTACCGAGGGACCCATGGGACTGTATATACCCCTCGACAAAGAGCCTAGACACAGACAGACAGAGCACTTTTCTCTCCAGAGTCGAGTTTTCTCTCTGCCAGGAGCTCTTGCCCTTCTGTATTCTTTTCTGTAAATAAATCCTGTCTTATCACTGATCTGTGGTCTGTGGATTCATTCTTCGAATCACCGAGACCAAGAACCTACTAGAGAGATAATCTGGTATCATATTTGGGAACTCTTGTCCGGGATTGAAGATCTCGGTAAGCAATGGGACCACTTCCCTCTCTCCTGCTTTTCTCTATAGTTATAATAATGGAGACTATTAATTTTGATGCCCATCAGCCGGTAAATGTGCACAGTGTGGCTGCTCACCTCAAGGTCACAGGCTAGAGGCTGTTGGGAACCGAACTTTCTAATTCCCGTTGGCTCCAGAAAGGAGTCGAAGGGAATGTTAGAAGGCTTTTGAAACTGTTCTGTATTTACTTCTTCTCTCTGGATGAGAGCCGAGCAAAGAGGTAGCACTCAGAGACCCTGGGGTCCCCAGCAATGGTTCTGACCCCAGGACATGGGAGGGCCTTCGGAAAATTGTGCTCTCCCAGCTATTACTATCCTCTCTTCTCTACCATGGTCCCAAACTTTTCCAATTTATCTCTAGAATCTATACACCTCTTCTGCCTCTCTCTGTCCTTGTAGTTTGCCTGCTTTGTCTGAATGTTGGTAAAGGATTGCTTTATATACTAGTTAAGTTTGTACAGGCTTGTTCTGGTATTTTTCAGATATTTTAAGTGTGCCTCAAATGTTGTAGGTATATTGTAAGGTCCTTTTAATTGCCTTTCATTGCAAAATTATAAATCCTGTCTTAACCATGTTAACTACAAGTCAGCTCCAAACAAAAGGCAAAAAGACCCCTACACGGCTTCTCTGGACAATTAGAGGCCTATGAAGGGAAGCTCTGGGCAACTCCCCAGGGCAAGAACAGTCCTAAACCCTCAGCTACAGCTATGATTCAATAAAAAAAAAAAAAAAAGAAGAAGAAAGGCAGTGAAAACGACCAAGGGTATTTGATTGCTTCTGCTTTATTGGTGTAAATGGCAATGTTTAAAATACTGACTTCCAGGTTTAACTTCTGCTAATTATAACTAATTGTAATCCAAAAGTTTCCAAGTGTCTCTCAACTCTGATTTGTCACTAAGTAATTATCCTTGCCTGGCTAACTTTTGGGAAAGAAAAGGGAGGTTGGAAAACAAGCATTTAAGATCTGCTATTTTCCGTTGTTACTGGGAATTTTTAAAAAGCTGGTAAAGATTATATAGAGTTAAATGTACAAGCACTGCTCAGCCATTTTCTCAGGAACGGGGCTTATCCCCACTTTGACTGATACTCCTGGAGCTAAGGGGGGAGGGGCAGAAAGGGGCTGAATGTGCATCAGGTGGGACCGGGCTCCCTGATACCTGATTTCTTGGGGTGTGCTGCTGGCACGTTATTAGCACAGGAGAGCCAGCGGGTACTAAGCGCTACACTGGTAAGAGTGGCTAATTCCAGACGAGCACAGGGGCTGAGGAGGCCACTCTCCTCAAGGTTTCTTCCCCAACCATTGGAAGCACGCTTCCTTTCGTTTAGTGGAAGGCTTCTTGGGTTGGTCAGAGAACTCTTTGACAACTCAGGAATATGCGGTGGGATTGTTTAAGACGCTGAACATTTGTTCTTTCCCACACATTGGTAACATATTCTCTCACCAAGAGAGCACCCCACTGGGCTGTATTCTGAAGGACTGGGACATGTTTGATCCCCAGACACTAAGAAAAGAATGTATGATTTTCTTCTGCACCCAGGCAGTATGGCCTCGGTATCAACTCTCCGCTGGTGAACAATGGCCCCCAGAGGGTACTCTTAATTATGACACCATTTTTCAGTTAGATACTTTTTGTAAAGAAGGAAAGTGGTCTGTAGTGCCCTGTGTGCAAGCTTTCTTTTTCCTCATGGAAAACCCCAACTGTGTAAAACCTGTCAGATAGTTTCAGCTCTCCTGGCTGTAGTCACTCCCCCAAATGGTCAGGGATTCCCAAGGGAGATGCTGTCACAGCCTGGTTCAAACCCAACATCTACTTCTCCTGCATCTTCCTCTGTGCATTCAGAAAACCCCAGGAGGGAGGCTACGTCAAGAGTTTTTTCTGGTCCTACTGGAACCCCCAGAAGGCAACCATATCCTTCTTTGTGTCCCTTGATTAAGCCTGCAGGTGGTGAAAGGGGAAGCGTGCAAGTATTCACTCCATTTTCTCTGGCAGATTTGAAGCAAATTAAGGTTGATTTAGGAAAATGTTCTGATTACCCCAATAACTACATAGATGTTCTCCAAGGGTTAGGACAATGCTTTGACCTCTCTTGGAGAGATGTAATGTTACTACTAGATCAAACTAACTTTTTTTTTAAATAATTTTGTTGAATCATAATTGTGTACATTGGTGCATTCATAGGGCACAATGTGCTTCATATACAATCAGAAATATTTTGATCGTACTGTTACAGATAGCCTTCATGGCATTTTCTTGATCACTATATAAAAACATTGATACTCTGCCT